>JAMZAV010007186.1:0-46792 GCA_024449915.1 Sweltsa coloradensis | reverse complement strand
TCTTTGACTTTTACGAACCAAATAGGATTGGAAAATTATTCAAGTACAGTAATTATTTTATATTTTGTGGACTGGGCCTAAGCATCATGATTTATGAGTTATTTATATTTTTTTTTTTAAATTGAAAAATTGATCCAACCAAATTAGCAATCGGAGTCAACATGCTACGATCCAAAAGAAAGGGTGTTGTAATAGGTTGCACTGACAGGCAATCCCTAGTAACTCTAAAATCCAATGCAACTCAACTGATGGGACATGAATATCTAATAGAAGACGAAGTACCAATAAAGAAAAACCTAAGAATGATGATCCATAATGTTAATGGATCATCATTTTTCGGTTTTTAGATGTCGGACATTATGGAAATAATGATAATACATTGATACAAAAGGAAAAGGAAGGCTCAGAACCTCAGTAAGGCGACGATCACTCACCTGGGGCCCTCAGGAACCCCGAACACCATATTGTAGCAAGTTTTAATTCACCAACGGAGCATATCGGCTTTTGTTGACCGCAACCCACAGCCCCTGGTGACAGGTTTAGTCTTTGTAAACACATACATAAAAGTGCATTCAGTAGGGATGCATAATATAGTTCACAAAACATTCACCAGTCCAAGTAACAAAGTTCCTGATAGTGAATCAACAGGTATGTATACCACATCAGATCTGATTCACGATAAAACAAGTGAAAATAATTATCAATCCGCAGCAGAATGCTTACAATAACTTGAGGAACTGAAATCATTTGTAAACAAGCCAAACATTCATAGGTTAATGATGCAAAACCTTAAAACTTGTGCTGTGCGAGTTCGGCATATTTCGAGTTCGAATCGAGTTTGAGGTGGGATTCGAATCACGAGAGCTCGAACTTTTCTGAGTTCAAATTTCCCGCCTTTTTTGTGGACGTCAAAGATACTAGAACGTTTAACTTTAGCAGGCGCAGGAAAATGGCTGTCTTCGGAGTTCATGTCATCTTCCTCATCATCTCAGCCAATGGGTGAGGTTTTTTCCTGTCATAAAATAATTTATCGAGAGTGACTAATTCTATACAAAATACGCTTTGTCGAAGACTCAAATTCCTATTTAGTCATCGGTTTCAAAGAAAACATCCACCATAAAGTTCTATAGTTCTCACATAGGAATACCAACTACTTTTTAAAATTCATTTTAGGCCAATGTTTAATAACATTTAAAAGACAAGGCAACTTTGTTGCGCTGAGCTCTCAGAGGGCGCTCTCAGAGGGCGCTTGCGCCCCTAGGCTACAGCCTAGTTAGCCTAATGGTTAATACGGGCCTGCTGGGACCCGGCACCTATAGATTCCCCCAGATTCCCCCATTAAGGTAAGCAACTCATGTAATATTGTTGATTTTACTTTTTTATTTGTGCAATTTCAATGTTACCCCTCAATATCAAAGTTATTTGATATGACGGTAGGTAATATCCATATGGAGATAATATTAAATCAAGCCCTTGAGCATCCCATGCAACCAACCTCATGTGGACATTAAACAAATCATCATTTCATTTCTATACAAATATCCAGCCTATTCCAAACCACAAACAAACAACTATTTCCTCTAATCTCCGGCATGGTTTACAGTAAATAGTAGAAGTATCTTTATTTTGTTGTTACATAAATACATATTTAAAGGCCTAATACAACAAAAATGGGGAGGTTCAATTCAATCACACTGGGATTGATCTTCCACCTAACCAGCAAAATAGTAATAAAATAGTAATATAAGTGTATTGTACAGAAGTTAAACTAGGTAGTAGACTATTCTATTATCAGAATCAAATCTCCCTTTTACTCCACCGTCAATGTTCAACTCAGTGAGGCCAATATTAGGCCTACTGTTATTCCAGCAGCTTTAAGAAATTCCTTGGACTGGGCTACTCTATATATTAATTAAGTGGCTTTGTTACCTGAACCTACCATATGCAAGTATTTATCTACTAGCAGTTGTTGTCACTTATCATTTCCTTTTAGGATTGGCCATCAATTGCGGCCTACATTAAAATAAATCAAGATACCAAATTTGGTCAAGGCCAATCAACGATAATCAATAAACTCAAAATTTAGTTCTTGTTGCTATTGCAGCAACATGTTTCTCTTTCAAGCTTTTGTTGAAATACTATCCAAAGATCTACCGTATTCTCGGGACATGATTGAGTCTAACCGGTGCTGAATTTTATCCCGAGAATCCGTTTTCCTTGGATAATAATATTGCCGGTCAATCCTAATTTGGGTGGAATTGTTTTCATAATACTTTGTTTTAAATGTGTCTGGACTCCTTAGCATGTTGCCTCGTTTTGATCTACTACTCTGATGACCAACCTACATCTTCATCGAGGAGATCGAGAGTCTTGTGTTACCCCTCTGAACGGCGCACGCGACAAGTACGCCAGCCGCGGGCGCTAACGCCAATTGTTGTAGCAATTAGTTTGTATTTATTATTTGGGGGTGGATTTGAGAGCTCGACAGCCTGCGCCAATGGTTTTTCAGTTTTTGTGTTGCGAATTGTGTAACTATACTGCTAAATTATTTTGTATTTGTATTTAGAAGTCCCATATTACTGAGAGCACTATGCTCACTACAGTATAAATTGTCATTTACTCATTGACCCTATGCGCAAGGTTACTTATAATAAATACATAATAATAAACATCCTAGGTCAAGTGAATCGATGGCATACCACAATGACCCAAATTGTGTAACTATACTGCTAAATTATTTTGTATTTGTATTTAGAAGTCCCATATTACTGAGAGCACTATGCTCACTACAGTATAAATTGTCATTTACTCATTGACCCTATGCGCAAGGTTACTTATAATAAACATATTTTCACTTATTTGCCCTACGTCTGTGTACAATTATGCTGTACATCTTTGCGAGCTTCTTAGTGTAAGAAAACAATATTTTAGGCTAACATAATATGTACAAATGTACAATAGTGCCAAAAGTAAGGTAAGCCCTAATGTTATGCACCTCCCGATTTACAACAAGTTTAGCAAATTGATTAGAAACTTGAAACATCCTAGGTCAAGTGAATCGATGGCATACCACAATGTCCCGAATTGTGTAACTATACTGCTAAATTATTTTGTATTTGTATTTAGAAGTCTCATATTACTGAGAGCACTATGCTCACTACAGTATAAATTGTCATTTACTCATTGACCCTATGCGCAAGGTTACTTATAATAAACATATTTTCACTTATTTGTGAATATCTTTGCCCTACGTCTGTGTACAATTATGCGGTACATCTTTGCGAGCTTCTTAGTGTAAGAACACAATATTTTAGGCTTACATATGTACAAATGTACAATAGTGCCAAAAGTAAGGTAAGCCCTAATGTTATGCACCTCCCGATTTACAACAAGTTTAGCAAATTGATTAGAAACTTGAAACATCCTAGGTCAAGTGAATCGATGGCATACCACAATGTCCCGAATTCGAGTCTCGTGGGTAAATCATTCATTTTATCTCGAGCACTATAGTTCACAACGTAATTTCACAATACCTTGTTTAAAACTTTATCTCTGAACACTAAGCCTCAGGTGCTTATAATGAATACAAAGAATGCCACACGGACGGAATATAAAATGTTTATATTTGAAAACATAATTATGTCTAATGATAGTTGATTGATATTTTTCAATTATATCGTAATCATTTAATAAAATGATTAAAAGTTAATAAATACAAAAGAAATAGCAGTGTGTGGTGGAAATAAACCAGGAGAGATTCGGATGGCTTACAAAATGACGGTTAACGTAAGTTGGAATCGAACAATTTAATTCAAATTGGTGTGACGTTACGAAGAGCAGAAATATGAAAATTTATTTTCCAAAATTTGATATTAACATTACACATGTATTAATATGTTGCCTATAACAACTGTCATCTCATATTTATGCAACTTGGCTAATCGAGACGAAGGGAGGGACGTAAGGGGTGACGCGGGGGGACAAGGTGAGGACAGGCCTGTGCTGGTCAGAACCAGCCACAAGCGTATGGGGAGGGCAGGGGTTCTCCCACGTCGTGGTCATCTCCGTCTGTGTCATCATCCGTCGGTGTTGTCATTGTCGTCGCCGTCGGGGAGGTAGTCAAAGGGAAGGGGAAAGTTCCCCGACGACGACCCAGAGCTCGCGATTAGTTTCAGGGAGAAAAACTCCCCTAATCACGGGCCAAACCACGAGAAGGTTGCGAGTTGTAATTTGATGGCCCGGTGCAAAGAAGTATGGCAGTATTTGCCTTCCAGTGGGCAAGGTAGAAACCTACATTCTTCATTCGTATTCCGACTCGTCTTTGAATTATCAATAGGCCTATCAGTGCTTGGGCAGTTATTTTCTTGAAATATACTTTTATCAGTTCACAACTCAACTTTGGACTTTGATAAATAAAGGTTCTTGAGTTAAACATGTGGTGTGGTGTTGAGTTTGGGGTAGTACACAAAGTGCAGTGCAGACGTTGAAAGAGGGTTTTCAAGATCTGCTCGCATAATGACCAACGATAAACCAGCGATGGGTGAACGCACTTTAAATTCTTGGATTATTGTAGGTGAAGAACTGCGTATACAGTACAATAATCAACCACAGCAAGTTCCCATAACACAGGAGCTCCTTGCATTGGCACGCAGCGTACAATGAGTATGATATGGATCTTGTCAGGAAAAAAGAAGGTAAGGATTAGATTGGATAATGCTTAACGTCTCATTGATGATAGATTGATTGGATATTGCTCAACGTCTCACATTTATGCAACTTGGCTAACCAAGACGAAGGGAGGGACGTAAGGGGTGACGCGGGGGGAATCGGGGTGGACAGGCCTGTGCTGGTCAGAACCAGCCACAAGCGAATGAAGAGGGCAAGGGTTCCCCCACGTCGTGATCGTCTCCGTCTGTGTCATCATCCGTCCGTGTTGTCATTGTCGTCGCCGTCGTGGAGGTAGTCAAAGGGAAGGGGAAAGTTCCCCGACGACGACCCAGAGCTCGCCATTAGTTTCAGGGAGAAAAACTCCCCTAATCACGGACCAAACCACGAGAAGGTTGCGAGTTGGAATTTGATGGCCCCTTAACGTCTTAATATGAGACTTAACGTCTCATATGTTGCGAAGATTGCTCGGCGCTACCTGTATTGTACTGCAACAAGTATGCCCTGTGAACGCCTATTTAAAACACCTGGCGAGATTGCACGCAAGGATCAAGCTAGCCTGTCAGGGAAGCGAGTTGATGATTTGCTGTTACTGCACGGACAACTAAGCCAAGCATATTAACGAAGTCAAGGGTGGAAATTTTTTTTTGTTTTAGTTAAAACTTATCCCTGCTTTTAGGTGTGCTTTAGGATTGATTGGATTTTGCTTAACGTCTCATATTTAGAAACTAGGCTAACCCGGGCCCAAGGGGGGACTAAGGGATGCGCGGGGGGAAAAAGGGGTGACGGCCTGTGCTTCGATCCCCCAAAAGTGTATGGGGGGGGCAAGGGTTCCCCCACGTCGGGGTCTCTCCGTCTGTGTCATCATCCGTCCGTGTTGTCATTGTCGCCCCGTCGGGGGGGTATCGAAGGAAGGAAAAATTTTCCCCACACACCCAAGCTCGCCATTATTCCAGATAAAAAACCAAACTAACTTAAAATGTTCTAAAATTTGGCCCCACTAAAAATCATTATATACTTATGGGTAGACTAAAAATCCAATTTATTTTATTTATTTATTTATTTATTTTTTTATTTATTTTTTTATTTATTATTTTTTTTTGTTTGATCCCCCCAAAAATTTTTAGCCTTTTGGCGGGCTACCGTATTTAATTAACTATTGTTGCCCGAAAATTTAATTTTAAAAGCACACCCACAGTTCATTATTTTAAGCGTCCACACCAGCCTGTTAGATGGCGGGCCAAAAAGGTGCGGGTCGGCGTGGTCATATCATTTTTACGTGATGACATTAGCACATAAACCCAAAGATATTTTTGTTTAAATAATCCTTTTTCAGTAAAAAAAACAGTTTTATAATTAAATAAAAAACTCTATAAAACAACAAAAAAGCACAGAAACCACACCACTATAGGTGCCAACCCTTAATCTCCCCCAAACAGAAGAAGCCCGACCAAAAAACACTGGATCACAAAACCTTTACTGAAAGGGGCAACAAAACCTCTCCTCCGCCGAACAACTTCTCTTAAAGAAAACCCGACGTCTAATTTAAACATTCAGCAAAAACTAAAGCCAACGCCATGTTGTGAGTCCGACAAGGCGGAACTTAGAGGGGGAAAAAGAACAGCATATAAACTTGTAAAAGCACTTTCTAAAAATTGAACAGAACCAAAAAAAATTTTCAAGAAATTAAATGCCGAATGTAATTCCAAATAAACACTTTCTCACCTTCAAAAAGCAAAAAGCTGTTACATCAACCCCGGGCATGCAACCACCCCCACATTTTTTCAGTGGAGGGTTTGTTTCTGCCGTAAGGAAGCGCCCAGTAGTAAAAATCTTCCAGCACTACTACTAGGGGCCTTTAAAAAAATATCTACCCCAACAACATGGTTTTCATTGATTCCCCATGTTTTCTTAACGTGGCTCAAAAATATTGGCACAAAAAACAAAAAAATCGGGGGGGGGGAAGAAAGTTCGTTCTTCGGAAGAGACTGGTTTTTTTGCCCCGTTAATGGAACCAAATCCGGAATCTTCTGAAAACTTAATGGATGTAAATAGAAAGTCTTCACTCATCCCTATGCTTCTTGGATACCACCTCGTTGAAAAAACCCCCTCATTAGTTTTTTTTTTAAAACTTCAAACACCACCCCATTATAGCCACTTTATTCGTGGAATTGTCGAGGTTTCCACAAAAAACCGAGAAGAACTGAAAATCATTGTTAGGACAACAACCCTTTATTCATTCTACTTCGGGAAAACTCTCTTTAAACTCACTGACAATCCAAAATTCAAACACTACACAATATACCCCGTTTGATTTCACTGGTGGTGACCGTGCACAGGGGGTTCGCCATTATGGAAACATGACTCTGGCATGCCACTATTTATTTAAATTCTCGTCTTCCAAGTTATTGCTTACAGCACATCAGATCACTCCTATCCTTTTTTTTGCTCTATATACTACCGCCATCTTTCAACTTTACTAGAGGTGTTTGGGAAAGGGCATTTATTGCTCAACTCCGAGACCGTTTATTTTGGGGCTGGCGATTTTAAGCTCACCATGTAACGGGGGCTCAACGACATCAGACCGTAGAGGCGATGTTGTGGCAGATTTCGTGCAAAAACGAAAACTTTTCCCCCTTTTAAATTCGGACCATTACACTTTTCACTTCTTACACGGGAACCCTTATCAGCAATGATCTTTTTGAGGTGACCCCCCCTCTGTCCCTGGACTTGGAGTTAATTTTGCGTTGGTGATCTTCACGGTAGTGACCACTTTCCACTCGAATACTTTCCAAAAAACCGCCAGTGTTTCCGCCCAAAACAACGATGGAAATTACATAAAGCTTTTGGGGAAAATATCAAGACCTGATGAGTCTGCTTTGCAAAAAGTAACTTCCTCTTTTTTCCGCGATTCCAACAAATTTCTGCTGAAGTTTGCCAATGTTTACTAGGCGCATCCGTTGCAATACCATTGCCCCGGGTAAACACGTCCCCAAACCGTTCCAGGGGGAAAAAAGAATGTCAACGAAATTTAAACCCCGGGAAAAAAAGCTTATAACAAATTCATCTACCCTACTTCGGGAAAACTTGTAGCCTTCAGCGCCTAAGGCCCAAAGGCCCGATAATCATTAAACAGGTAAAAGAATTCGTGGGGACTACTCCCCACAATTCCCCAAAATACAAATTCCACACAGTGGGGAAAAGATTAAGTCTATTTGCGGCGCCCAATGTTTTCTATCCGGCCACCCTTACAATGGTGCGCTTTTTTACTTCCCGCATGCGTGTGTCGGTGTTCCCAGTCCTTTGTTTCGGAAAGCAGCAACGCTCCTACGATGCATTTTTTTTCTTAAAAGGGAAACGAAGAAGCGAAAAACAACGGTTTCATTTGCTTCGAAAATACTGAGTGTTACAATCGGCCTTTTCACGTTAGGGAAAATTGCGCACTGCCATCAACTCCTTAAAGAAAACGGGCCGCGGGGCAAGACAGCTCCACAATAAATTTTCACCCCCGACTGACCATCTCTTGAATTATTCTGCTCTTCCTAAATTCGTTATGGTTTGGACGGATTTCCTGAGCCTGGCTAGGGCTTTTTAATTCCGTTTTTGAAACCAGGTAAAGAAAAAAATTTTACCCGGCTCTTTCGACCCTATCTCTCTATTTGTTTCTGCAAATTGTTTGAGAAGAGGGTCAAAAGCCCCTAATTGGGGCTTTTGGGAATCTCGTGGCTTGCTTCAAAATTTTCAGTGTGGATTTCGACAGGACGGGTTCAATCGACCACCTTTTCTTTTGGAAAACCTTCACCAAAAAGGGTTTTTATGTGCAAAACGGCACGAAATTGGTGTACTCTTTGACATAGGAAGGCATATGCCCAACGTGGCGCTATCCCATATTACAAAAACTTCACGAGTGGGATTTTAAAAAGGTCATTTTCAGGTTCTCCAGAACTTTCTTCCCTGATAGAACTTTTAAAAAGTGGTAAATAACTTTTTATCGACCCATAAAACTGAAAACGGGATTTCCCTAAAGGATCTGTCCTTTCGGTTCCCCTTTTGCAGTCGCAATAAACAGTGTCACCTCGTGCTACCTAAGCCCCTCATGTCTACCTTTTCGTCGCGACTTGGGATTTTCTATGGGTCGGTAAAACATTTCTTTGCCAACGCCTACAGTTGCTTTAACAACATCGTGTTGGGCCCGAGCACGCGGCACAAAATTTTCTGCCGGTAAAACACAATGCATTCACTTTTGTCGCGTCGGAATATGCACTAGATCCACGCTTACCCCAAACGGTGTGAACTTGAATTTAAACCACACGTTCGCGTTCTTGGCTTGGGGGTTTTAACTAACAAATTTTAGATACCAATCACAGAAAATTTGGGCAAAGATGTATGTTGAAATTAATTCCTTAAAATTCTTATAACATTCATGGGGGGCGGACAGGGCATGTCTTTTGCGAATATTGGTTTTCCCGGTTAGGGTCGTAATGGGCTAATGCCTGTTGGGTCCACTCGTCGGCCCGTGATTTCCATTTTTGAACTTCTCGATACTGTCCATCACAGTTCTCCGGCGGCGCTGGGTGCATTTCGGACGAGCCCCGTCCTCAGCCTGTATCTGGGCAAATGACCCCCCCTCGCAGAAAGACGGAATTACTTGTTGGGCAATATGTATTTTAAGACCGGGCAAAGCGTAACCACCCATCTCTCCGTCTATTTATGCGAATTTGCCCTCACTTTTGATACCAAAACCTCTGGGACCCTTCCGTCGGATTACGTTGCAGACATTTTTTTAGAATTTTTAAAATTTTTGATGTACTTTATCTATTGATTTCGTTTTGACCAAAACCCCCCCAAAAGGCTACTTCCCGGGAAACCCAAATTCGGGTTTCGACCTTTGCCGATAAATAAGTCCACAAAAAAATGTAATTTTTTTCCAAAAGTATTTTCAAGCTATTTGTCACGAATACCGTACCTTTTAAAATTCATTTTTTACTGATGGTCTAAAAAGGCTCGAAGGTTGGTTGCGCTTACTATTATGGCGGGCGTGTGGGTTTTGGTTCGCTTTTATGACATGTGTTCTTTTTTTTACTGCTAAATTTTCCCTAGAAAGCTTTGAGATATATTTTAAAAAAAAGATGTGGAAGCTTTATGGGATGTTCAAAATATTTAAATGCACTTCAGGCCTCCAACTCAGTTTTCCTACTCACCATTTATTTGTTTGACATTTTAAATTTCTTCATGGAAAACTTCAGCGAGAGGCTACAAATCATGTTCGCTGGGGGCCCGGGGCTTAGGTATCTCTGGGGAACAGGGGGCTGACTTGGGAGCCAGCTGCAAAAGCAAAAAAGCTTCTACTGATTTTGACCTCGTACCTGTTCCATGCCACGTGGGTTTTTGAACCATATGTTAAATTGGTCAGGATTGTTTGGAATGCTTTGCGAATAATATTGCGTCTGTGATGCCCTGTCTTTCACTGAAGTGCGACCCCCTTCTTCCTACTTTCTCGTCGTGAAGAAGTTGTATTGGGGGCGAGTACGTATAGGGCACCACCCTTCCCCATGCCCATCTTTTTTCCCGAGATAGTTGCTCCGATTTGCGAACGTGTGATGTTTGCTTCCGTTCATCATTTCTTGACTGACTGCTCTAAGTATTGGTTTGAGACTCCATTGAATTTAAAACTATATATGAAGAACTTTTTGTCTTATGAAAACAGTGAAAAACTTATCACATTTTTTTTAACCAAACAATCTGTCGGGGCAAACTATAACAATCATATATATTTAAAAAAAAAAAAAAAAAAAAAAAAAAAACTGAAGCATTTGACTTCTATTCATATGACGACGTTGCAACGTTTTTCTGATTAAGATTATGATTTGATTTGGCAAATTTTGGGATTTTCTACATATGACAACTTTTTCAGTATACCTTTTCCCCCCTTTTACTGTCTAAAAAATTTTCGCCCTTGGCAAATTTTTTTCAGACAAAAGTTTGAAAACCCCTTTAACCTTATTAAAAGTATTTTACATTTAAAACATAGTTTAAAGAAAATTTTCTTTGGAGGCGCGAATAATTTTTTGCCTTTTTAAGGCCCTAAACACTAATACTAATACAAGAACAACAACCCGATGCGAGGTGAGGCTCCCTGTGCTGCAGTGTGTGTTTTCCGAAAATATCAAAGGTTCGGGGGGCGAGGGCATATCAAGCTGCCGCAAAGTGCTTTTAGGTGTGTAATTAATTTGTTTTTTTTGTAATATTGAAGATATGTGTGGGGCTCTCGTGAGCAATTATTTTTCGCCAATATCACATTTTTCAGGGATTTTCATTTTACTATGGACTAACTGTAAATGGGGCATTTCACTTCAAAGGAATACTTGCAAAAAAGATACAAAGGCCATGCAATCGATCACCCGTTGGGGGATTTCCCCGTATGCTTGCTGTATGAATATTTCATAAGTCCCATTTTTTACCGAGGGCGCACTTCTTTCAAAACGTTAGATAAAAATGCCACATACTCTTAGAGTGTAATTTATTGTGGTCGAGGGTATATGTATGTGTACGTTTTTATTGACACGATACCAAAAATCCGCGATTTTGCGATAAAACATTTTTTGACTGTTTTTGAGGGGTAATCATCTATAGCAGGAGCATTTTCCCAACAACCTTTGTTTCAAAATCAGAGACGAAAGAGAACAAAAATGGGAAGGCTGGGGTGTAAACCCACCAGAAAAGAACCCAACCTTCCAACCAGTCCCTCGGGGGTTTTTCAGAGCACGCACTGAGACAAAAAGAACGCAGAAAAAGAAGTACCCAAAAACCCTTTCCCTGGCATGTACTTAGGGGGGAAAAAAATCCTTAGGCTCGTATGCCCTTGGACATGCCTTTTCCCCCAAAACTTAAAATGCAAAAAAGGGAACTCCCGGGGGGAAAAGTTAAGAAGGGGTTATTTTAGTTTTTGGGGTTTTTGGGTGGCAAAACCCCCCCGGTTTGGGGGGACCCCTCCCCTGAATATGTTGGGGAAAAGGGAAAAATTTCCCCTTTTAATTTTAAAAGCTCTACATAAAACTTTTTAAAAATTTGTTGCGGGGTTCTTATCTTTGGAATTTAAATTAAAACCTACACACTATAAAAATTTTGTTTTACAGCTTCTAAAGTGTTTTAATTTTTAAAAAAGGCCAACAAAAATCAAAATTTCAAAAAGGACCACCCCAAAATACCAGGGGGTTTTAAAAATAAGGCCGGGGCCTTCTTAACGTAGCGACTTGGGGTAAGCTGTCTTTCTTAAAAAATTTCGAAAAATTGTTAAGCTATGATCAGAGGGGGGGGCTTTGGGTTTTTAAAAAAATTCGCCGGGGGGGTGGAAATTTGCTGATTTGCACCCCGTCTCCCTATTTGTTTCTAAAAATTTCCCCGGACCAAACCCAAAAAAAATAAAATAAAATTTTTTTTTTTTTTTTTTTTTTATTTTAAACATTTTAAATTTTAAAAATAAAAAAATTTTTTTAAAAAAAAAAAGAACCCCCCCACCTATTTTAAAAAAAACCTTTCCACATTTTAAAAAATGTTTTGAAAACAAATTTCAAAAAGGGCAAAACAAAAGAAAAAGTAACAAAAATTTTTTTTTTTATAAAACCTTTAATATAATTTTAAACCCTTTTAATTTAAATGGGCTTAAAATTTTTCCCCTTTTTTAAACAAAAAAGAAAAAGGTCTTTTCGATTTTTTGAAAATTTTTTTTCTTCCCTTTACAATATATAAATTTTTAAAAAAGTTTTTAAAAGGCATTAAACAATAAACTTGGGTTTATAATAAAAAAATTTAAAAAAAGAAAAAATTTTAAAATTTTTTTAAAAAAAATATTTGGGAACCTAAACACCGAAAATTTTTTATAAAAACAAAATAACAAAAATTTGGGTTTTAAGGATTAAAAACCCCAAAAAAAAGAAAAAACAAAAAAAAGAAAATTTTAAATTTTTTTAAAAAAATTTCCCATTCCCCTTAATTTTAAACCCTAATTTTTCCCAAAAAAAAATTACGAAAAAATTTTAAATCGGGAAATGCATTTTTATTTAAAACGAAATTAAAAAAAAAATCTTTTTTTTAATAAAAAAAATTTTTAAATTTTGCCAATTTTCAAATCTTTAACAAAAAAAAGGGGCGTTTTTTTAAAAAAATTTTTAAAACGAAAAGGGAGGGTTTTTAAATGGGTTTTTAAAAAAAAAACCAAAAAATTAAAATTTGCTTTTTCTAGGAGTTTTCTTTAAGCTTTTGTTTACAGTCTGTGCTGTCCTTTTTGCATGCTGATTTTGCACATTTGTCTGCTATTTTGTTACCTAAGATCCCGGAATGGCCAGGGACCCAACAAAATACTACAGATTTTTATTTATTTATTTATTTATTTGTCAATATATCGTTAACAGGGCAGAGCCCCACCAGTAACGTATAATAAAAACATAGACACATGTACAAACATATATGCAAAACATAACTCAAAAATGACAAATACACAGGAACATAGTACAAACATATTTGTTTATAGGAAAGCTTTTAAGTATAATCTGAATCTTGTGAATTATGGGATGACTTGGATAAATTTCAGACATTGCTTCCAGAGAACTCAAAGAGTCTGTGCAGATTAGAAACTTTGATTCGTTACTCCTTTGAACATATAGTAGGCTTTGGAGTAGTGCAAACAGTTCAGCGTTATACACAATGAACATTGGGTGGAGGTGGAAACCCTAGCAGTGGAACTGAACATCTTTACGATCGGCTATTTAGATGATTGGACCCAGCGCCTACACAGAGCAGTATGACTAAACACACATAACAAAAACTTGTAGAAATACAGCCAAACCTTACACACTCAAAAGAAATGAGATCTAAAAAAAGGGCCAAACTCATCTACCCTTCCACATTTGCGCATTCTTAATTCATAAACGTACAGTGTCCCATAACAGCATCCACGAAAAGCTTGGCAAAATAGAATTTGCGATTATTAATTTAAACGAAATAGTTCATCCAAGTTCTTTTTTCTAATTAATTTAAACGTAATAACATGCAAATTTTATTTTGCCAAGCTTTTCGAGGATGCTGTTATGGGACACTGTACGTTTATGAATTAAGAATGCGCAAATGTGGAAGGGTAGATGAGCTTGGCCCTTTTTTAGATCTCATTTCTTTTGAGTGTGTAAGGTTTGGCTGTATTTCTACAAGTTTTTGTTATGTGTGTGATCTCATTACTTTTTCAAGTTCCATTGCAAAATTATATGTTAAAATATAATAATTTTATCAAAGTTGATTTAATTTCTATGGTATTAGCAATAACAATATAGGATGTAAAATATCTAGACCCGGATTCATGTATATCCTGGGTATAGGTGGTATAACCATGGTATAACGACGGTATAAGGACTGGACCCCAATTCTTGAGTTCGTGGGAGATGAGTTGAAAACGCAATTTGAAAACGAAGTCGTTTTCGTTTTCGAAGGAATTGGTATTCTTGAACGGTATCGTGGAAAACGTCATGGGTTGTGAGTTGAAAGAGTATTGCTGTGATTCACGTGGGGTGAGGTTCACGAAATCCAGACACTTTAAAAAGATTTGCGTACAGCAAAGAGCTCGAAAAGTTCTATATTTATTCTAGATGACAGTGCTTCATAAACGCGGGCCAATCGAAAGACGAGTTGCATGAAATGATTTGATTGTTGCAATTATGTAAACAAACAGATGAGCAAGCTCATATTCGACACCTTGCTTCGACATTGTGTGTAGCAGCAAGCTGACTTTGATCATTGCTCAACATGGCTAAATAGAAATGAATATGTGTTCTATTTCCGAACATTTTTGTATAGCCTAGGTGGACAATCATACTATTGTTTATCTGCATTAGGCTTTTAGTAATCAAAACTAGTTATTTGTGCGGGAAGTGTGGCAGAACAATGTTGTGCTGGCATAGGGTTGGCTAGGCTTGTCAAACATGTAATGTAAGTATGAATTTTATCTAGTCCTATAGCCTAATGGAACTTCAGACCTACACTGTTGTATTATAAATAATTTTCTACATCTGGGCCTAGGCCAGGGACTGTTTCTGATTTGTTTTATGAGAATATAATGACAACTTTTCTCGTTTCACACATAGAAGCAAAATTTAAAATGTCCGCCATTTGTTTACGTATCGCACTTTCCCGTTTAACTCTGCTTATACCGTCAACAAGTGTCAAGTAACTATGACTACTTGTTGATTGTATGCCTAGTGTTTAAGGCTTATTTTAAAACCTTTATTTGGAAGCCTTCCAACAAACTTTTTCAACTTTTTTTTCAAAAGAGACTATATTACTATAACCTTAATGTCCATGTAAAATATGAACATTGTAGTCCCACCCGTCTGGTCAGAATCGCGGGCCGACGTATTAGATGTTAGTAGCAGTAGTAGCAGTAGTAGTAGTAGAAGTAGTAGCTAACATCCTTAAAGTGATTTTGAGCATGTTTCAAGAATAAAATTTGGCATGTGTTGTCAGGTACCTAAATCCCCTCGATTGTGATAGTTTTCAAGTTCACATCACGTTACATGACGGCTGGGTAACACCTCGAAATCACCCCAACTCTGCTTGGTGTATAAGGTGCTTGAGTGTGTAGCGCACCGCGGCTTGGCTGCGGCGCCCTAACGGGCACCTAGATAACACGAAAGGGCTTTTTTATTTTTTATTTTTATTATTTATTTAACGTCTATCCTATTCAGTTATAAAAACTGATTTACAAAGGAGATTGATTGATTGGATATTGCTTTACGTCTCATATTTATGCAACTTGGCTAATGTTGTTGGATATTGCTTTACGTCTCATATTTATGCAACTTGGCTAATCAAGACGAAGGGAGGGACGTAAGGGATGACGCGGGGGGACAAGGGGTGGACAGGCCTGTGCCGGTCAGAACCAGCCACAAGCATATGGGGAGGGCAGAGGTTCCCCCACGTCGTGGTCGTCTCCGTCTGTGTCATCATCCGTCCGTGTTGTCTTTGTCGTCGCCGTCGGGGAGGTTTAAATAAATCTAATAACATAGATGCAGAAACAACAATAAACTACATTTAAATTTTTTTTTGAAATAATAGTATTACAACAACAATGCATTTACAATCAACTCGAAACCGCTAGTTCGCGCTAGTTGTACTACCTTACCGACTACTGCAGCGGCCACCGTCGACACCACCCAACATGTTTATAGGCTGCTTACTCTCACAGTGCGGTGTGGCAAGTCATACCCCAAGCAGTAACGGATGTCACTGGTTTGACAGTCAAATGTGGCAACTTGTACCTTAATGGCAAACTGGTTGAGACTGTAAAGTGTTCGCGCCGATGTTCTTAGTTCATAGTATAGTTTCTAGGTTTGTTTATATTTCACGAACTATCTCTTGTATTTTCGTTGTGACTTGTTTCACCCTGTGTTAACCCCTCTTTTCCCCTCATTATGACGTGTTCTGTTATCTCTTCTCTCGATACTAGACCTTGCAGTCAGTTACGATCTACCTTCATAGTGTGAAGTTCTCTCGTATTACCTCGCATGCAAACAGTGAACAGTTCTCTCGAATTCTCCGTTCACTGCTTCTCAGTTCTCACGTCGCCCGTTTTCAAGTCCACACTCAATCTCTCACAATATGTTCGCCTTCCAGTTGCTACTGCTGTTTGGGTCTACAATGTCAACAACAAAGCTGCCGAGAACTACAGCGTTGTCAAAAAGTTTAATATATATATATATATAAAAAAAAAAAATTATTAATAATTGCTATCGATTTTGACACTGTTTCGGTTGGAGTATGTGTGCATATAAATATGAACATATAGTTATAGAAAACCAGAAATTCCAAACATCCATCTGGGTCTGTCCATGGTTTCTCTTGTGACCGTTTGCAAGAATTTTGAGTATTACTTGATCACATTTTTTTATTTTTTGGAGCACTTTCGTCAAATTTGCTTTAAAAATTTTCAAGTTGAAAAATTATTAATTTTAAAAATTTTTAAAAGATTGGTACCCCAAAAGATTTAAAAAAAATTTAAGTTCATCATTTTTCCTCTTGTGAAAAGGTAAGCAATGAAATGTACTGTCAAGTTTCAAGTCCTGGCTATCAAATCAAATTTTAAATTTTAAAGAAAAAAAACGGGTCTAATCACCAATCCTAACAATGTATTAAAAAAACATTGATTTTTTAAACATTGGTTAAAGATAATGAATTTTTCATATTTTACTAAACTGTATGGTTTCTCTTTGACAGTTTCTCTTGGCATAGTGAACCAGTATTAACAAGTTAATTTTAGTTAAAAGCTTTGGTTTTTATCAATCTATAGTATACTGTCTTTAGAAAGAACAAGATAAATTACAGTGAGTGCCCCCATTTAAAGCATTGGACCGCATGTGTAAACTGAGCGATTGTTCATTTTTAAATGATATTTTTTTATAATGATTTTAAATTTATTACATGTTATCTTTAAAATTTGGGAAATTCATTACATCGTTTAATTATGAAAACAAGGCAATAAAAATACCGTTTCGGCACACTTTTAAACCTGATCATATTAAAAGAACACGAATGGGTTGAAAAATTATTTTTAAAAAACGATAAAAACCCAGCCCAAGTCCAGTGGTCCATGTCTTTGATTTTAAAGATACCGCGCATAGAAGGGAAAAGGGCGCTCTGAAAAAATGGCGACGGTGGAAAAATTTTTTCCATTTTGTACCAATTTTTCAAGTTGATCTCGAAATAATATTGAAGTGCTTTTTAAACAAAGTAACTAGACTTTTTTAGTATACGACAACCCCACAAACAAAATGGGCAAGAATAATTTGTTGTTTCATTATACTTTTTTTTTGCTTCTAAATTTATGTATTCAACGCGTAATCATATTCATTTAAAACCGTTTTACAAAGGCGAAAAATATTTTAACGAAAAAAAATTTGCACACAGAGTAATAAACATTAATCACAAATTTAACAAAAAAATGCGTAAAATATCTATCAAATTTTCCTAAATTGAATTTCATAATTCCAAAGAAGGTATCGTATCTTTCTTTACCAAGTCAGTATAATTTTTTGACTTGGACAGGGCTTTTGTAAAAATTTTTGTATGTATTGCACACACTTGTTTTAAGGGAAACGACGGTTTAATTTAAGCTGTTGCTATAGAACATTTTTTTTTAAGGCCCGGTATTAGTACTAATCCCGGGTGAGGACGAGCCTGCCCCGGGCCCGCAGATAAGACTCCCCCTTGTAAGACGACGACCTGGAAATAAGATAACATATTATTATATTTCAATATTTCCCCCTGTAAAGTGAAATACTTTTTTGGGGTGGAGTGAGACTTTTTCAACTTTTAAAAAAATAAATATAGTTTGAAATTTTGGACGGGAGAATTATGGAAGCATATTAATTTTGTTAAATTCGCGAAAAATGGAAAAAGTAGATTTTATTACTATAATCTGTCATTTTTAGGTGAATACTAAACAAAAACACGCGTAAATAAAAGACCCAAAGATAATAGGCCCCCCCACCGCAGAAATTCCCATCCATAACATTAATAATATAAAAAAAAATTAAGAGAATCTGTAATCTACTTATATATTACATGTTGGGCTCGAGCTCAAGCTCGCGATCTGTTCGGGAAATCCCGATTTCAAAGCCGTTCTGTTTAAAAAACAAATTCCCGAGGTAATCTTTTGTCGTTAATGCGAATGAAAAGGGTTTTAGCCCTCTTAAACAGCCCACACAAAAAACAAAAAAAACGCCAAAACCCCAGCCCACTTGTGTGTAACCCTCTAATCTCGCACGAAAGAAAAAACCCCGCCCAAAAAAAAATGCACAACTTGTGCGGCGGACAGAATAGACTAAGAAAACACTGAGATCAAAACACTTTACTGAGTAGCAAAAAACCCCTTTCAGTCTGACGGAACAGACATTCTCAAAAAGATAACAGACGTCTAAAAAACCCACTTTAATATTATTAGTATAAGTAGTTTTAGGGCTTTAACAGCTAAGATTATTCGGCTTCCATATAAAAAAATTTCTATAAGTGTATCTGGTTTAAATTGTCTTTAAATTAAAATTTGAAAAATTAAATTTTAAAAACAATATAAACAAAAAAAAACAGCAAGAAACCAACAAGTCTAATTCATTTTAAACAGAACCTAGCATTTTTTGAACGTCAACCCCCTAAGCGCACAGACAAACCCGACGGAGCACAACACTGAGATACGAAAAGGACAGAAAAAAGAGGAACAAACCTTTCTCCCTGGACAGAACAGACAACCTCCTGAAGTTAACAAACTTTTAACAGAAAAATGTGAGGACAAAGGGCCAAAATTGCTAAAACGAAACACGCAGAAAAGACGAGCCATCTCAACTGACCAAACATAAAACCTTACAAGCGTATGGAGGGAAAAAAGGGGCCCCAAAAACCGAGAAAAACAAGCATTGACGACAAGCAATACAGAAAAGCGAGTAAAAAACTTTCAGTCGGGGACAGAACAGAACCTCGAAACGGTAACACACACAAAAAAAAAAAACATTCAGAGTAACAAACCCAAACTTTTTTACTGGGGAGACCAAACAAAAACAAAAACGAAGAGCGGAGACCAACAGCCGCCGCGACAAGAAAATGCCGACTGTGTGCGCTATGATACTGGAGTTGTGTAAAAGGGCAAAAAAGGTGCGGGCGGCGGGGGTCATTCGATTTGGCATAAAGTGCTGGAAATTTTTCAAAATCGTATTATGACAAAAGCAATGATCCCCAAAGAGTAAAAAAATTGTTTGCGAGCTATATATTTAGAAGGTGCGAGGTTATCGCGACGATTATATTTTCGCAATTTTGCATATCTAGGGATTCTACTGTCTTACAAACCACTGCACCAACGGAACACCTAAAACCGCAGGTAGATAGTAGTTTGTAGCACGCTAGAATTGACATGAGATGGGAGGTTTCCCTAAAAAAGCCAGACAAAAAAAAAGAGACAACAAACCTTCAGTCAGACAGAAGGACAACCTCCTGAAGTATAAAAATATTTTTTTAAGATTTTGGGGGAGGGGGAAACCCCAAATTTGGGTCGTGGGCAAGAAGCAAAAAGTTGAGCCAAAAAAAAAATTCCTCGTACTTCCCTACGGCTTGATGTGATGCTTTACCGGTAGTCTAGCCTGTTGTAGGCCTAAGGGCCAGCGGGCAGTGTGTAGGGAAAACGGAAGTGGGAAAGGGGAAATAAGAAGGTTTAAAATGGAAGACCAAACCACGTTGAGAAACCCCCTCATCCAACATTTAAAAATAACTGTTAAATCGAGCACAGGACATCACAATGGCGACGACGAGGGATGTTATACACCCACATCACTTACTTATGTGTACTAAATTTGTGTCTGTGCGTTTCAGTGTCATAAATCTGGGAAGTGAAAAAGTAATGTGTACCCCCTTAACCTAAAATTTTTCGCCCGCGAAAAAAACCGAGCATGGCTGGGCAAGACCTTGGACTCAACTGGAACCGTTCGGAAAAGGGCCCCTAAGGGGACCATAAGAATATTATCACAGGGGGGGGGGTGACCGCTTTAAAATTTATTTTGAGGCTATGGCTACCCCAAAACCAAGTCGCAAAAGAGCATTTCTGCAAACATGTGAGGTGAAAAATATAGATTTCACTCTCACTTCCGCCCCGACGCCCAAGTTTACGTCGTTGTCGATGCAACACGAAAACAAAAAAAAAAAATTTTTTTAAAGTTTGCTCCGCGAGTCAACTTTGAAATCAAAATTCATAACTTTCGAACCTAAAAAACCCAAAAAGACCCCCAAAATATTTTCTTCACGCCTGATCAAGCTATAAAAAACCCGCAACTTCCGATGCTGACCGGGAGATAAAATCCCAAATAATTCTCCACACTATTTGGTAGTTAGTTTTTGGGTTTTAAGGGCACACAACACTAAGGTTACCCCCCAGTGCCCGATTTTTTGTATAATGGCATTTAAAATTTTTAAACTTTTTTTGTACACTGTTTTGATTTCAGGATTTAAAAACTTTGGTTATTTTCCCAGTTTCATCGATAAATTTTTTTTAAATTAGGTTTTATTTTAAAAAATCATTCCTCTCGTCCATGTGTTGGGGAATTCTATTAAAAGTGTTTAACATTTAAAAAATCTCACCACACGCTCACAGGGGGGGGGTTTTTCACCTTTAAAAGGTATCCTTAGGAGAGTGTGTGCCAATGGTAGAGGGGTCAAAACAACCCTTTTCGCGTCGGAAGAGGCCTTGAGAGACCCAAAGGTTTACACGCCTTTATTTCGCAAGCTTTATTTTGCATGAATGCCTTCTTCGCACCATTTTTTTAAATTTTTAATTTTAAATAATGCTTTAAGATAAGGCGTTAAACTAATTGCAATCAATTTGTTTTTTGTTAAAAGCCTTTGGCACTTTGGTCGGCAGATCATTTCCTAAAAATACCAAAATGGCCTGGCACCCAAAAATTTTTTTGTTTTGAACCAATTTTGGAAGTAAAGGTGTATTTATAACTAATGGGGTGTAGTGTAAATTTGGAAAATACCCTCTAGGGAACTAAAGAACCCGTGCACACTAAGTTTTGGGTCCTCGTTTCAGGGCAAACAGGGGGCTTTATGCTTTTAGAAATGCAAATGCACCCTAGAAGATATGCTTTGAGGAAGAACCTATAAAACTTACGGAACAAAGGGAAACATTCCTTGAAAAAACCCATCCAAAAAGCTGAAACTAAACCCAAAACCACAAACAGAGCAGGCAAAACCCAAACCCTGGGCCTACAAGAAATCCCAGGCTCCCAAAAATTTAGACCTAAACAACCACATAAATGGGTGGTCAAAAAAATTTGTTTTAACTGTGGCATGCATGGCCCCATTCACCCTTTACTATAATAAATTTAGCAACAAAAAAAAATTATTGGGCCACCATGACCTGTTTGGTATTGTTTTAGGGTCTCATATTTAGGGAAAACTTGGAAATCGAGACGAAGGGAGGGACGAAAGGGGAGACGCGGGGGGACAGGGGGGGGACAGGCCTGTGCGGGTCAGAACCACCCCACAAGCATATGGAGGGGGGCAAGGGGTTCCCCCACGCGTGGTGTCTCCGTCTGTTCATCATCCGCCCGTGGTTTTTGTGTCCCCGTGGGGGGTAGTCAAAGGGGAAAGGGGGAAAGCTTTCCGACACGATCCAGAGCTCGCCATTAGTTCAGGGAGAAAAACCCCCCTAATCAGGGGAAAACCACGAGAAGGTTGCAAAAGGAAGGGAAATTTCCCCGACGACGCCCAGAGCTCGCCTTATTTAGGAGTAAAAACCCCCTAATCAGGGGGCCAAACCTCGAAAAGGTTGCGGGGTGGAATTTTGATGGCCCCAAAAAGGTATTGGGGCCCCTTTTTGCTTAGTAGGGCGTATACCCTACAGTACTTACAAAATTAAAAGGAAAGAATTTCGCTACAGGTCTGAGCACTAAAAGGGGTACAGACGTGTATGGGCCTAGTCCTAGCCTAGGGCTACACAGGTTAGGCCTACGTGGGCCAAAATTAAAAAAGACAATAGTCATTTGCTTATTTTTCTATTTTCATATTTCTACGCCATAAACATTTTCCGTACGTTTTGGTTTTGTTTCAGGGGACCATGTTTATATGAAGGCTCCATCAGAGCGGGGTCAATTACGTAAATAGACATAACACCTATTTTTTTAAACGTGCAAAGTTTTTGGTTGCATTTTTACTGTCAAAATGTTGGGGCTGATCGGGTTTTCATCAAATTCAGTGACCAAAATTTTTTAATTTAAAAAAAGAAGACCCTGATGTTTTTGCTGTAAAGATTTCCCTTTCTTTTTCCGGAATAAGAAACGGTAGGCTCGACAAATCAGGAGATGGTATTGCAAACCCTGATGGGGGGGGGAACAAAAAAACTACAAAAAGTTAATCGAGATAGTGTGGGAAGCTAACCTATAAATTTATTCCCCACCTATGTAAGTCACCACCCCCGTCACCACCACCAAATACAAAAAAAGAAAATATTACCCAAATTTGGATGTAAAAGAAAGCACAGATTGGGGCGTGGAAAACCCTTTGAAAACCCTGTCAAAATATGGGGAACTAAAACAAAACTGGCTGGGCGTTGCTTGTGCTTGTTTTTCTGGGTAATAGCAACGATGGCGCATGGATGTTCTTGCCTTTTACATAAATAAAAGGGGGAAACAAAATCTCTTATCTTAGAAAGAGAAAGTGAAACGATCGCACACCCCCAAAAACATTGCCGCTTTGCCGAGGACTTGGGAGGTGGGGGGGGGCTTCGGGAAAGGTTTTCGCTAGTTACGATTATGGGCAAACTACTTAAAGCAGTACTGGGATCGCAAGCCCACCATGTGTGATGCACAGCTCATGCCCCAAAAAGCGTCAAAAAGGGCCCGTGAGAAAAACGGGAAGGAGTGGCACTCCCTAAGACAAAATAAGGGTTGTCCCAATTGTTGAGGTCAACAGCATAAATGGCCCCCTGGAGGGGGGAAAAAAATTTTTAAGCTTTAAAAAGGGGGACGTTTTTAAGGTTGCAGGGATGTTTTTTTTACCCGTGCAAAAGGGCTTTTTAAAATTGGGGGTTAAAACATGCCGTACTATAATCCCCCCCTACTGTCACTGATCATATTTGATGTGCGTTGGTACTACGAACCATGGGGTAGCCCAAACGGACAGGGGGAACTGTATGGGACAGATAGGAGAGATGGCCCAAGCAGAGACATAAAATTTTTTCAATGTAATATCAAGAATAAATTATAAATAAAAAACTACAAAAAAAATAACTAAAGTGTAGTAAGTTTATAATGTTTCAGAAAAAAAACCAAGAGGTGTAGCTTAAACACTGTAACACAACGAACCTACGACCCTCAGGTAATATAAGTTCTTGGATATTTCTCTAAATAGTTATATTTCGAAAAATACCTTTTAAATAAACAAAAACAAAAACCGGGCGTGGGTCCCCTAATTAAGGAAACACAAATTTGATCTCACTTGGAATAAAATTTTAATTAAGAAAAAAACAACTGATCAAGATATAAATCCCCAAACTTGAATTAAAAAACTCTCCCTAGGCGTAAACCGGGACTTCAAAAGTTCCCAAACCAGTTCACAACACCCCCTAAACTCACCAAGACCCAAAAAAATTTTGAGAATCACAACAGCGAAGACAAAAATCTTAAAAATACAACTTATAAGTTATACTAATCTAGGATATTTTAAACGAAAAATCAACGGTTAAAAAGTTAAACCAAACGGGCTTATTGCATGACAAAATAAATTTCCTTCTTGACAAGGTACAGTTAAAAACCCCTCCCTATCAGTACTGATGTCTAAAAGCAAAAAGGGATATCCATTTAAGAACCTCTTGGTCTGATGGCAACAAAAAGGTTTTCCCGAAAGTTTAGGAAAATATAATGTTAAAAAACTTAATTTAAATACTCATAAAAATGTCATGACCCCCATCGAAACCCTATGAAGTCAAAGAAGTCCGACGTGTAGGCATTTACTTGCTGCGTTTTTGTAGACTGTCGTAGTCTTGTTTAAAGATCCTGTCTTAGTTCGTACCCCGGGCTGGTTCCTCTTGGTTAAATTTTTCCCTTAATTGTTTGAGCGGTGATAAATTACGAATTTTCGTTCGGATAACCAATTTCGACCGTACTTTTTTAAATGTTCCCCCCTTTCCCCGATATCACATTCCAAGCCCCAACAACCAATTTTTTTCCTGTATCTCACCGGTAAACTGTCAGACGACAATAATGAAACACCCCTACTTTTATCGGCCCAGTTCTGTCCTCCCCCGCTTTATTACCAAAGATTCGTTGAGGTTGGTAGCCCGACACCACAAATGTTCCGAGTTTTTATTTTTGATGTTATCTCTATGCTCCGAAATTTAAAAATCGCCATTTATTGTTAAACAAATCTACATTACGGATTTCAAACCAATTTACATAAAAACTAATCCCTCCCAAGTTTGAAGGGTAAAAAACTGTTCTTATATTTTTCCAAATTTTTGGATTCAAAACGAATTATCCTCGCCGATTCCTTTTTAAATATTTAATCTGTATTTCTTTGTAATAAAACCGAAAAACTTGCTTGCGTTATCGCTCCTAAATTCCAGGTACGCGAAAATTTTTTTCTCGATTTTTTTAAAACCCCCAATAACTCTCGGCCCTTCGGCTTTTAATGTTCTAACCCTTTCTGGTTATCGATGCTTTTTTTATAAACCCGGGTTATTATATGCCCTAAGGCATGCAAAAGTTCGTTTATCCGTATCCCGGGGCTAGGCTACCCTTAAAAAAAATGTCCCTTTGGGGGTTTACCTTTCTCTTTGATTTCTTTTTTCTTTTTGGAATCCCCGTTCTTTTTTCGATTATCACTTTCGCGGATTTTTAACACGCGTTTCCTATATCCAAAGTGTTTTTTCCCAGCCCCTCTCTTAAGTTTACGCAACGCCTCAAATCCCCCACGCCGACCGATTTCCAACCCAACTTAAAAGTTCTCCCTGCACATGCAGAAAAAAAGCCGCTCTCAACAATCCAAATACGATCGTAGCGTTATGATAAAAATAAAACCAGCACACAGCGCTTTAATTGAACTGGGTCCAAAAAATGCCCCGGGGAGCCATGAAAAAAAGACGAAATGACCTTGCTTTTCTAGGATTAATAAAATAGATTGACAAGATTTTATTTTTAAAATTGTTATATTAAGGAATACATGATTTTTTTTAAAAATAAAATGAAATTCTCTATTTTCGATTTTAAATCAAACCCGTTCTGTTTATTAATATTTAATTAGTTTATACAGGTTTAACATTTAAAAACCTTGCCTCAGTATTTCGGGAACCAGCTTATGAAAACACACAGTCCCCTTTCCCACTGACCAACGACATCGACTCAATACGAACGATCTACAATGACCATTGTCAAAAGACCTAAGTCCCTCCGGGAGAGACCGTATAGTTCACACTCGCCGCCCAGAACCTCAGAAACCCTGGACCCCGCCACGGGTGGCAGGGAGACAAGGTATGAGATTTTTTACAAAACTACGCAGCTGCATCCCAACATAGGACAACGCGAGCAGACTTGTTGCATGTGATGGGAGAGGGGGTTGGAACTATATAATAAGTTAACCTTTCCCAAAAACAGAGAAATCAAACCCAAAAACTTAATATTAAAGCTCAAAATAAACATATGAACCATTAAAAAAACGTCACATCCCTTTGGGCATGCCGGAAAAATGCTGCCCCGTAACCCTAACGCCTACCTAATTCCCATTTCCAGTCATCATCGTTGAAACACATGATCGCAATTTAAACCTGTTGTTTGTACAAATAACATTTTCCCTCACGACACTAAAAAAGGGGCCCCGAGAAACGAAAAATTTAAAACGAAAAAATAAATTTGAAAACGTACGAAACAGAATTTACAAGCACCCATTTTGAACATAAAGAATGGTGACATTTTTTAAGGGAAGAGGGGTCTTTATGGACTTTATTCTCAGGCCTTCTTACACAATTTTTAAGATTGATCCACCAAAGTATTTAAACTCGGGAACCCCTTTATCCTAAAAGGGGTTTTACAGTTTTTCATGTACTGTATCATGAGGGATGCAAAGTTTTTCTTTTTGTTTCACAAAAAACAAAACGTAGAAGGCGGGCCATGCTTTTTGATTTTTTTTTCGTAAAGAAACGAAATTTGCACAAAGAAATTCGCAAAAAAACCCCTGAATGGATTTACGGGGAATTTAGAAAAAACAATTGCAGTTCCAAATGGATATCTATGGAGTTAAAAAAAATTCTAAAACGCCGCCCTGGATAAAACCGGAATAAAACCCCAATGTGTTTACGAACTGTGCGAAAAAAAATATTGATGGCCCACGATCTAGAGCTGTGTTTTTTATAGACGGTAAAAAATGCAGGAGTCATTTAACCGTGAACAAAGGAGAGTTCACCCAAAGAGATTGGCATACCTTTTTCATGTTTATCCCTTACGGGAAACAAAAAGATTAAGCACAAGAAACAAAAAAAGAAAAATCGGGGAAAGGGAAAATAAACGTCCTCATTAGTGCCCAATGTGATAAATCAATTAAATCTAAAAACCAAAACTTAAGCAGGACGTCAAACTCCACGGTGAGCGACCCTTTTGGCTTTTGGACGTGCAATTTTAAATTATCAAAAGGCAAGCCTTGAAAGAATACGCAATCCACACTGGAGTCAAACCTTTCGTTTGGGAAATGTCGGAGAAAGTTTCAGATTTAGCAGTAATGTGACGAGGCATTTCAGAGAACAATAGATTATAAAATTATTTAATTTATTAAAAGCTCAATTTCTATGTACAGCAGTGTTTTTTGGTGTTAAGTGTGCCCCCCTCCCTTTTTTTATCCAAAGAGAAGGCTAATGTACCTTGAATTTAAGGACCCCCCCAATTTCGGGAATTTTAAAAACTGGGGAAAATATTTCAACATAGTACTTAAATAAAAATTTACTCATGTAAAATTGGGGATGTAACGTTTCAAAAAAAATTGAAACGACTTTGTAACCGGGAATCGATTAAATTCACAGAAAAGGCCCCGCCAGATGGAAATCGGTTAGCATAGAGTTTTTTAAAAAGCTACTAAAAAAAACCTACATTGCTACGAGTGGGGCCTTTTTTTGTAATGCATACCTGCAAGACAATGATGAGTTTGATAATGGATAGGGAGCTGAAGAAAAACTTCTACCGGCATTGGGTCTTTTTAGAATTTCCCCACGTCAAAAACGCAAAAAAAAATTTGAAAATATCCAAAAAAAAGATATAAAAAAAGAAAAAAATAACAAACAAAAAAACAACAACAACGACAAAAACAAAAAAAACACACAATACACAATAGTGGCCAGAGAGAAGAATATCACAGGGGGGGAGGCGTACGAAAAAAGAAGAAACGGACGGCGAGGCTGAGACAGAAGACGAGTTGAGACCTTAGATTGAAAAAATGATAGGGAAATCAAAAAAAAAATTTTCAAAAACAAAAATTTGAATTTGAATTCGAAAAAATAGACAAAAGTGATTAAATTTGCTTAAAGTCTATATTATGCACTGGCTAATCGGACGAAGGAGGGACGCAAGGGGGTGATGCTTAGGGACAAGGGGTGGGCAGGCCGTGTGGTCAGAACCAGCCCAAACGTATGGGGAGGGCAAAGGTTTTCCCCCCCGTAGTGGCGTTCGTCTGTGTCATATCCGTCCTGTTGTCATTGTCGTCGCCGTCGGGGGGTAGCAAAGGGAAGGGGGAAAGTTCCCGACGACGACCCCGATGGTTTGGTTAGAGAAAGTGTATTGTTTAGGTGAAAGTCCTGTGGATACTAAATAACTACACCCGGGAAGCAGCTTCCCAAAAAAGTCTAGATTATTAATTCTCGTTTCATTTAACAAAACCTGAAGATTATAGTAAGGACAACGAGGGAAAAAGGTTGGAAAAAAAAAATAAACAAAAAATCTAAAAAACTTAATTTTAAGTATTTTACATTTGACCCAGACTCGGCTATGCTGGCCATGTTTTAAATTTTTCAACTTCATTACCTTTTTTTCAGCAATGGCGAACCCAAAAACATCTTTTTTTTGTACTTTATACATAACACGTGTAAACACCAAAATTTTTTTAATGAATTTTTAGTATATGTTTTTTTATTTTTGTTTATTTAGGAGTAATCCATTCCCGTTTTATACTCGCTCTCCAACCCCTCTCTCTGTTTTTCCCTCCCCTATGTACGAAAACAAGTTTTTTATCTCTCCCTGCACTCCCTCCCTTGCGCAAGAAAATTACGGCAAAGAGCAATGGGGGCAAAGAACGAACTTTGTCAAGACAATCAACCAGCAATAAAAAAAAGTCGATGATCATTACGCCTACAGAAAGAGGGTAAAATTATGCTTTTGGGAATACACTTAGTTTTATTGGTTTCTGTTAAATACATTTATCTCGGTCTGCTTAAATAGTTATCAATGAGAAAGTTTGTTTTAAAGTCCCCAAATTTAAAAGAAAAGCCGAGCTCCGGAAAGCAAAGGGCGAACCTTACGCTACTTCGCTTACTCTTATGGGAAGCGCCAAGTAAAAATTCCCTACTTTCCCCGTGGCGACGAAAAACCCCTCCGAAGAATGCGCTACTTTTGCCGTTCCCGCTTTTGTACATGCTAAAATGTCCGGGCCTGTATTCTAGGAAAACTTTTAGTTGGGATTTTGGGAGGGCCTTATAGTTGATAGCATTTTATTTTTATTTTTTTATTTTCCAGCGAAAATTTCCATTGTCAAATACATAGATGAAAGGGAAGATATTTTGCCAACGGGTGGTTGAAAATCCAAATATATAATATATTATAGGTATTGCTTTCGTCTCATATTTATGCAACTTGGCAATCGAGACGAAGGGAGGGACTTAAGGCAGACGCGGGGGGGCAAGGGGGTGGGCAGCCTGTGCTAGTCGAAACCCGCCACAAGCGTAGGGGGGGCGGGGGACCCCCACTCGTGGCGTAAACCCAAATGGGTAAACCCCCGGGTAAACACTTGGGATTGACAACTAAAAAAGCAAGTGTGCAATGTATTTTTCAGTATAGAGCAAAAATCGGGGGTTTGGTTATAAAATTAGATGTAGTTAGTTAGTTAGGGTTTAAGGGCACACAACACTAAGGGTTTTCAGTGCCCGTATTTCTTAATTAATGGCAGTTATTTTTAAAACTTATTGTCAGCTGTGTTGATTCAGGGATTTAAAACATTGGGTTTTGTTTTTCAGATTTATCAGATAAAATTTCTTTTAAATTTTGGTTTTTGTTTAAAATATCTCTCGTCCATGTTTGAGGCATTCTACTAAAAAAGGGGTTAACAGTTAAAATCTCACCCACTGCTCACAGGAGGGGGTTTTTCACCTTTTTTAAAAGTATCCTTAGTGAGATGGTTGTCCAATGCGTAGCGGGTCAGAACAAAACCCCTTCCGTCGAGAAGAGCGCCTTTAAGAAATTTAAGTGTTACATCCCTTTTATTTTGCGAAGCTTTAAATTTTTCTGATATGCCCTCTTCGCACCACTTTTCTTTTGGTTTTTTGTTTAAATAATGCTTTAAATCAGGCGTTACGATAATTGGCAAACAATTGGTTCTTTGTTACAAGCTTTTGGCACTTGGTCGGCGAGATCATTTCCTAAAATACCCGAAAGGCCCGGCACCCACAAAAAAAATTTATTTTTTTTTTGCACCAAGTTTAACGTATAAGGTGTATTTTACTACTAAGGGTGTGTGTGTAAATTTGGGAAATAGCCCTGGAACTTAAAGAATCCGTGGTACTTTTAACAGTCCCAAGGACGATTGTTTTTCAGGGGTCTCAGTACGGAGTTCGTGTGCCCCCAAGCGTTGCAAAACAATGGACCCCTAGATTTTCATCAAAGATAAGTTTTCAAATAGCCAACTGACAGCACAAAAAATTTCAAATTGAATCTTCTGTTTTCTCAAAAGATGCAAAACGAAGATGAATTATTTATTGGCTTGCGGGAGTTTTGAGTTGGGGGAACTGACATAGTCCCCCTTTCAAAGTCTCCTTTGCAGTTGTTAGTTAGAGACCAAAAAAAAAATTAGTTGCTATTTGGAAACAATGACAGAAATACGCTTTTTGCTGCTGGGGAGAAACGAAAAGACACGGTTTAAATTTTGGGTTTTTGTCGGGTCTTTAAGGATGCTGGGGGACGTTAGCTTCAAAGAGCTGCAACGTTTTCGCTGAATTGTTATCCCTTCCACCAGCAATGCAGTTGTGAAACGTTGTAAACAGTCATGAAAAACCCACTAAAAAGAAAGGGGGAAATCGTATAAAGATTGATTACAAAAATTTCTTTTTCCCCTAACGTGGAATTATTTTCAGTAGTTTTTCTTCCCCTGTGTTTAATTTTAAGGTAAAAAAACCCTTATTTATACTTTTAGTTGAAACTAACATTTCTTTGCCCTTTTTGCAAATCTAATTTTTTTTGTTGTTCTCACTATAATTAATTAAATAATTCAGTTCACCCTCTAACTTATTGAACTAAAATAAAACCCACATTTCTGGGGTATATAAAAAACCCCTTTCGGACGCCCCTATGCACAAATAAGCAACAGGCTCCCATTCCCCTTAGGAAGCCCCGAAAACGATCATCTACCACCAACATAACAAACAAAATCACTAGAATGGAGGGGCCTTGCTGCTGGCATAACACGCGTATTTAAACGGCATGCACAGACACACGAAGTGGGAAGTGTTGCGGCGCGTATATTATGGGACGCACAAACGGACGCCATTTAGCATGGACTATGTATACGGCATGAACACAAGGGGTTTAAATTTGAACTATTTACTGATATTTGATTTTATGGGCTGTCTTTTTTATTTTATAACAATGTCACAATTTTGGAAAACCCGAAAACCCCACCCGTTTTCCCTTCGTGTCACAGTTATTTACAAAATTTATGACCCCCGCCCTTTATGGCATGGGCATTGGGTAATACTGAAAAACAAGAATGCAGTAGTGAAAATGCCCTTTCGATGTTACGATTTTAAGCAAAATCTTGTAAAGTTAAAAATTAGTATAATGGGACGCATTAAAAAAGTTACCGCCGTCGTGGTCGGGGAGGGAGTCAAAGGGAAGGGGAAATTTTCCGAGACGACCAGATCTTTTTGATTGGTATTGCTTTAGTTCTATTTTGAAATTGGTAACGAGACGAAGGGGGACGTAAGGGAGACGCAAGGGGGCAAGGGGGGGACAGGCCCGTTCTGGTCAGAACCAGCCACAACATATGGGGAGGCAGGATCATTTAAAAAAAAACGAATTACCCAAAAAGTTTTATATTCTAAGTGGGAAAAATAATTTTAAGTATTTTAAAGTCAATTTTAAATTTTTTTTAGCTTTTTGATCTAATCAGCATGTCTATAACAAAAAAAAGTTTAAAACGACCAAAAATAAAAATGCACAACCTATGCGGGTGGAAAGGCGGAGAACAACATGAGATCACAAAAGCTTTCTGAGTAGCAAAAAAACCTTTTTTGTCTGGAGGAACAGATATTCTCTAAAAATAACGACGTCTAACTGAACCATTCAGCAGAAACAGAAGCCAACGCCATGGCAGTGGCAGCCGAAAGAGAGCGGAATAAGAGTGGGGGTAAAGCACAGACATAACCGGGTCAAGGGTCTAAATTTACATTGAACAGACAGAACTAGCACTTTCTGAACATCAAATCTTTAGGCTGATGGGGCCCAAAAAACGAGCCTTCTCTGACAAGCAGGACAGAAAAAAAGAGAAAATAAACATTCCAGTCTGGACAGAACGAAACCCTTTAAAAAACACAATTTAACAGAATAAAAAATGAGAACGAGAAACAGCAAAAATATGAATAGAACAGAAGTAACCTCATACTTGGAGGGGCCCCAAAGAACCAGAGCGAAAAGCGCGGACAAAACACGTCTGCCTGGACAGAACAACAACCCACTGCAAGGGTTTTTTGCTGTGCTGTGTGCGTGCAGGGAGTAGTCAAAGGGGGCGGGCGGCGAGGTCATACGAAACTGCATAAGGGCATTTAATTTTATCAAATGTGTAATGACAGTGCCGAATGGCTTTTAAGTGTGTAAATTTAAATGTGTAGGGGGAATAATGAAGATAGTAGTGAGGTCATCGTGCACACTATATTGTCGCAATATCACATTTTTAGGATTTTTTTTATTATGTAAAAAAAGTGATTTTACCTCGCAAAATTTTAAATAAAACCCGGCCATGAAATCGATCACCCGTTTGGTATGCTTTTTTTGCATTGCTGTCAATATGTTCATAAGTCAGTCATTTTATGAACGCAATTTGGTCGTTTACATGATTAGCAGGCCTGTGTGATTAGGATGGGTTTAAAATTTTGTGCCACAAAAACAGGGCGCAATACTGCAACAACAGTAAACAAAAAAACCAAATTTAATCTTCTGGAGTTCTCAGTCTTAAAACGAATTGGAGACTTCAGTAAACAAGTTTGTTATTTACTATTTTTAAAATGTGGGGTGTTTACAATATGTCAAACAGATTCCCAAACCAACTAATTATCAGGCAGGGGGTATTTTGGACTAGGAGAAAAGATTTTAATAAAAGCCCAAAAAACTCAAATAGCTTGCCCCTGATTGGAGTTGCGCAGTTAAGTTAAAACGTATCAGGAAGACAAAAAAGGGGGAGCGTGCTGGACAGATCCATCCCAGGCGATAAAAGATCAAGTAAAGGCACACCCCGGGCCTGTCGGGCGAATAAAAACAAAAAAATTTTTGGGTAGGAACTATTTTTGACAGGGAAACCAATATAGCCCAAAGCAAACAACTTGGACTTATATGAACCTATATAGTTATTTAAAATTTTTAGATTAGTTTTAAAGACTTTGACAATAAACGGATAGGAACCCCAACAAAAGACTAAAGAAAAACAACCCCCAGCACTGAAATCGGGGACACCCTTTGTGTGTCGAGGCTCCATCCCACATGAACATAAACCAACACTTTGAACCCAACCCCTCGGGCTGTACGGGGAGGACAGAACAGACAAGAGAAACTAGAGCTGCCGGCAGGGGGAGAATAAAAAGGGAGCACAAACCTTTCAGAAGACAGAATAAACCCCTGAAGAGAACAAAAATAAACAGAATGATGCGAGGACACAACAGACAAGATTGCTCAAAAAACACACCCAACTGTAATAGGCTAACTCCCTGTAAAAGGGGAGGCCCGTAAGAAAGAAGAAGAGCCCGCACAAAACACGTTGCCTGGCAAGAACAACGAAAAAAGATCGACTGCAGCAATTTCAACCCTTTTCCCGATGGTGCGTTAGCTATAGGTGGTAGTTAAAAGGGGCGGGCGGGGAGGGCCCTATCGTCGCAACACGTAAGCATTGGGGTTTTTAAAAAACGCATTTATGTTTGCGGCACATGGGCTTTTTAAGGTGGAATTTTGGTTGGGTGATTTTTATATGTGCATTAAGGGTTTATCGAGACGAACGATAGTTTGTGTTTTGATTTTTTTTTTTATGACGACTACGTAAAACGGGGGTTTAACGTCCCCCCCGAGCGTCCCCTCAACAGAAGTTGATACGGGGGGTCTGTTCTTCCAAAACATGGTGAGTTAGTTTAACTAAACGACGCAAACAGCAAAAAACAGACAACTTTTTTTAATGAAAAACAAGAACCCCCGGAAAAGCTTTTCCCTAACCTCCCGGGGTCAGTGCCCCGCCCCAGAGATAGACCTTGTTCCCCCTTGGAAGATTTATCAAATATGGCCCTACCGGGGCGCTGAGGGTCATTCCATATCCCATCAACCCCGAAATGGGAAAAATATACCTCACCATCTCCGATTTTTTATGGAAATTTTTGGGAGGTTAGGTAAAAAGCTTGTAATCCATTTTAATTGATAAAAAGTAAAAAACACGAAGTTGATTTTAATACTTTAAAAGGAATCAAAAACATCTTAACTGTAGTTCATTTTTGTTCTGCATTTATTTATTATTTTCATTACTTTGGGGTCCTTTCCCTTTGTGTATCATTTTTTAACAAAATAGGATTAGACGTTAAAATAAAAACAGGGGGTACTGAAGCAAAAAGGATTGCTCCGTAAAAAGCCCGGGCCGAGCGCGCCAAAAAAAGGGGGTAAATTTTGCCATCGGGACTAGGAACTCGTTCGAATGGAGGGGGGGTAAAATGGATGAGCTAACAAGTTTTTTTTTCATTTTCATCCTTCCATGCCAAAAGTCAACATCCTACAACTAACTACTTTTTCATCGTGCGGGGTTTTTTTTTGTCAAAGGGGCGTTTACTTTTTACAAGTAACAGCATAAAAACGAATTACACTTTCCCATCATCAACCCCTCAGGCTGGGGACAAAAAAGACTGAGCCAACACTGGGATGACGAGCCTTCCCCTTTCAGCGGGTCAGAATAAAAAAAGGGAAAATAACTTCTAGTTGGACAGAACAGACATTAGAGATATTGCGAGAACATGACATCAAAAAATTGCTCCAACAAAATTCAGTAGCGACAGAAGCTAACTATGTGTACTGTGGAGGCCCAAAAAGTACAGACTGAAGAGCGGACATAAAACACGTCCGCCTGGAGGGGCTGCGGACCGCGAGGGGGCGCTGTGTTTGTTAAAGTCGGTATACAACTTTAAAAAACTTTTAATATTAAAGGGTTTTATGTTTTTTGCGTTTGGTTTAAAAGGGGAAAAAATTCCAAAAAATTCTGCTGCGCTCGGAGCGATTTTAGTGGTTTTCCGGCCCAACGTGGGCACTCATTTTACGCCCGGGCCCCGGAGCTGACTTGAGCTTTTGTAGCGCGCCCCCCCGCCCCCCATAAAGAGATAACTGCAGTATAGTTTCTCATTCAAACAGGCGGGAAAGAATGTGCATCAGCGAAATAAAGTGTAAAAATTCGTGTAATTATAAAGGTTTGTTAGTCAAATAATTAAAATGGTGATCAAGTGCATGGAATAAATGTAATAATAGAAAATAAATTTTCCAAAAAGTATATTTTATCTTTTTTCCCAAAATGTGAAAGTTCCATAAGCATCAGCAATATTGTCTTACAGTCTTTGTTTTCATAAAAAAAAATTTTTTTTATTTTTTCCGTGCCATTTTGTCCTAATATTTTGAGCAAATGCATGTTTTTGGAATAAACCCCTCATATGGAATCATTCAAAACAATGATAATAAACAGTCATTTTAAAAAGAAGGCGTTTTGCGCGAGTTCAACCCAACTTAAGCCCCAAACCATTCAGGCAACCATTTGAAAAAAGAACCTTCCCAACACGACTGTACATGATAAAGATGCACTCACATTTATCTGAGCGGTCGAAAAACCCCGCGCGCAATTGGTTTTAACGTGATAATTATGCGATTATTTAGGATACTTCACGCACTTACCAAAGCATGATTCAAACAAAAAAGATCTTTTTTTTCAGAAAAAACAGAGAAGATATATTGAGATGCCGCCCCCCCCCCCCCCCCCAAAAACGCAGCACGCACACACACCCCCATCACACATTTCCCAAAATGAAAATTATATTTCTGCATGAAAGTACTGCTAAAACTATTTGCAATAATTTTCATATTTGGTACCCAAAGAAAGTAATGGAATTTTACTACAAAAAAAACAGTTTTACACAGGTGCCCCCAGAATTTACCACAATGAAAAGACCCCCCCCTTCCAAAACGAGTTCACTACCATACGAAAGGAAAGGAAGCACGGGTATACTCGTATATTTATCATAATCAAAATATCATGATTATAATAAATTTTCATCATCACATATCATCATCTTCATCATAATTGGGCTCTACAAAAGAAACGCACAGCTGCGAGTAACGACTGATTGGGTCTTTAAAGCCGAGCACTTCGTAAAAGCGGCCCGGGCCCCGGCCGCTACACGCTGGGTGACTCGTGAGTGGGGGTCAGGACGTCATTTTTAGGCCCCTAGTTTTCGTGCAGGATGTTTTAAAAAATCATTTACTTGCAACCAGAGTCCGATCAAGCGCATCTAAAAATCTTTTTCCCGGGAAAAATTTAAGGTTAAAATATGCTATGGGGTGAAAACCCAAAATGAGATAATTCCTTTAAGGAGGTAGTCAAAAGGGGCGGGGCGGCGAGGTCATACGATGATGTAAGTCAAATCATTGAAATCTTCAAAATCGTGTTGATGTCATCACTACTGAACTTTAAAGATGCAATTTTTTGAAAGTGATTAAAATTTCTTGTATAGTGAGGTTATCGTGACGATACTTAGGTGCAAAATTGATAATAATGGATTTTAAGGCTCGGTTTAAACAGCGTACTTCACATCACACATAATTCTTTCGATGAAGAAATTTAAATTACACATAAAGATAGAGAGAACTCCGAAAGGGCGAAAGTCACGTTGCGCGAGCTTTTTACTAGATGCCTGACAGGATGGACATGGGGGCGGGGAAAAATGTACAGGCTCCGGTCCCTATGCTACAACACAGAGACGGAGAAAACCCGCTGTGTTCCGGGTCCATGTCGGGCATCTAGACGAGTTAAGTTTTTGGGTTTTTTGGAACAAAAAAATAATAAATTTTTTTCACAAAAAACCCAAAAAAAACCCCTTTTATGTAAAAAAAAAAAAAAAACCACAAAAGTAAAGTTTCTATTTTTAAAAATAAAGGACTATCAAAAAAAAAAGGAGTTTACCAAAGTAGAAAAAACGGAGCGAAATAAATTAAAAACCGTGAAAGCCTTTATTAAACTATAAATGTTACATGTTTTTAAATTATTGGCTTGCTATAGCCCAAAGAGGGAATGTTTTTCCCGAGAAAACCTTTCACTTTTGTTTAAAGTTTAATCAAAAAAAAAATCTATAAAACTTATGTTAAATTTTTATGTGGCCGTTTTGTTCACCTATATATATTCTACTTAGTTGTTTTAGGAATATGACAAATTAGAAAAAATAGTTGGCTCAAGGCAGGCTGAAGAGAAAAAAATACATTTAACATTTTATTTTATTTTCTTCTATTTATAGGATCATTTTTTAAAAAATTTTACAGTCATTTAGGTTGATACCAGCAGGGGGCACACCTGTGAGACGCACCCAAATTTAAAAGGGACATACTTCGGCATTTTGACCTACACGTGCTGTGATTATGCTGATCTATGGGCCTAGCAGCACACAGATTGTCTTTATTTTTTTAAAAATGTTTTAAAAATAAAAAAAAGTGTAAATGTAAAAATACAGTCTCCGCCCGAATAATAGAAGCGTTCAGCAAGATTTTATGTACAATTTGATCAGTTTTTCACCAATCTGGTCCACACGTTATTTTTTGGGGGACAGAACATGCTCACGTCATTTAATGTTATTCATCGTTTACAACTCACATTTACAGAGACCTAATGTGAAAAAACACTACCGGTACTGCACAAATCTGTAAGCCAATTTATCACCAATTGCGTTTTACGGGGTAACTGTCCACTTACTTCCACAACATTTCTGACCAATAGACATTCGTAGCTGCATTTTATGGAAATCCCAAAGTGTCTTGCCCTCCCCAGACTGTTTAAGGGGTATACAGTACAAAAAAACTTTTACTGCAACATAAGCAAAAACCATTCAAAGCACATTTAAAGTCATGTGCTCAGCAAACTTCTCTACCCCCAACCCCTATTAAAACAGCATTTTAAAAATTATTATTATTTTTAGAAGTATAGTATAGTAGTTTTAGGGCGCTTTTTCATTATAAGATTATTTTTGCCTCAAAAATTTTGTTAGCAGTTAGTTAGTTGGGAATTAGGGCACAAAACAGTAAAGTTTCAGGCCCCCAAATTTCTGGTTGCTAAATATTATGAATTTCAAATTGAATTTTAAAAAGTTTACTTTAGTAAGAAATTTAAAAACATTATCGCTTGCGTGGGTTGTCTGATAAAATTTTTCTGAGGGAAGGTTTTTAAATTTTAAAAACAGCTTTTGTTTATAGGAAAGATTTTTAAGTTAATCTGAATCTTGTGAATTATGGGATGATTGGATTTATTTCGACATTTAGAGAGAGAGGTTCTTTTCATCGTGGGGGTATCAAAGAAGGGGAAAATTTCCCCGACGACGACCCAGAGCTCGCCCTTTTTTTCGGGGAGAAAACCCCCCTAATCACGGGCAAAACCACGAGAAGGTTGCGAGTTGGTTTTTTGGGGCCCAAATCAAATTAAATCCCCTACGGACAAACACAATCAAAATTTAAAAATCTACTTACACTCAAACATCCTTCAACTTGTTAAAATACTAAAAAGAAAAACTAGGGAGTAAAATTTTTGTGTCCGGGTGTGGTAAAAACTTTTCGAAAAAAAAGCGATCAGCATCGTTTTCCATACACAGACTTGTACACATTTGCTTTTTTTTGGCCTTTTCTTTACTGTATCGATTTCGCATTTTGGTTAAATATTTTTTTAGTGCATCTACAAAACCGAAATGAGCTCAATAAAATACAAATTTTTTTTAAAAACTAACTTTGATTTTCCAGAATACGTCAATAAGTAGGGCCCAGGAATTTTGAGTATTCCTTTCCCATACGTTTAATAATTACCAGGGGACATAAAAATTTGAAATGTATATGAGGTTAAAAAAAAACTTAAATTTACTTACTTTGTTCCATAGATAGGCCTATTGATTAAACTTAAAAATCTTTTTTAGTTTGATAAATTTTAAAAACTATTTCTTTGTTATACGTCGCGTTTTTTTTCCATGAAAGAATTTCTCGCCTTCATTAAAATTCATTTATTTTTCAGTATTTTAAAGCGTATTCTCTTTTGTTAATTATTTATTTTGTTTTAATTTACCTTGAACATTTTTTGTGTAAAAAAAAATTGAATTTAATTAAGTCTGCTGATCCTGTAAAATTTATTTTTCATAATCCACAACAAGCCGCTATGTGGGTTTTTGGACGACGATGTCAAAATTTTTTTTTTTGTAAAAAATCATGTAATATTATTATTAATAAAATAAAAAAAAATAATATATTATTTATTATTTTTTATTATTATTATTTATTATTTTATTGGATGTATTTCATACAAAACCCGGGTTAAAACCGGGGTAAATTTTACGGACTTACGTCAAGTACTTCCATGTGACCTATTACATACATTTTTATTTTTTTAACTCTAACTAAAAAATCTTTATAAATTGTAATTTTGGTTTGTAGATATGTTTTCTTTCTGCTGGTACGGTGTGGCCGTTTCTTCGCCATCCAGCATTTGCTCTTCGGACTAGGGGAAACCACGAAAACCATGTCAGGATGGAAGCTTTCTGGGGAATCTCAAAGAAACCTTCTTATTTTAGAAATTTACGAACTTTTGCTACACGTTTTGGTTTCTGCCTTTTGAGTCTCGATGTATACAGGGTTGAAAATCTAGTTGTTTAATGCTTTCTGTAGCTTCTTCGGTATGATCCCGTTGGTGATATAATGATGGGTTTGTATTTATTTTTTCTTTTTCCACATCTTCTTGTTAAATTGAAATTTCACTAACTTTAAATTTTTTTTTTCCCACGTGGTCTCGACTTTAGGCACATTGGGTAGCAACGTCGATAAGGGTAGTTTCTTTTTCTTTTGTCAATTTATTTTTAAAACCCGGGTTTGTTGTGGTACGTTTGGTCTGTTATAACGGGGGGGGCGTAATATAATTTGTAATCTTTACTATCTAGTATTTCTCGGGTTTTATTTGTAGAAAGGTGTGTTGTGTCAATGAGGTTGTACTGATTGCTAGTTTTTGATGAATAATTTTAGCTATTGGTTATTCTGTAGGGGTAATCTGTTTGACATGTGACTTGCACCCGGGATATGATGTGTTCGATTTTTTTCCCCCCTTTCCCTCATTTTCTACATTTATATTTACGTCGCTCTTGTGTTTTTGTTTTTTATAATTGTTCGTCGCAATCACTCTGTCTTGAATGGGCCTCATAAAACTTTTGTTTCTCCAATAGTTTTCCCCTTGTTTAACCCCTATTTTATGCTTTAATATCTACGTGACCTTTGTGTATTCATCATAATGTCTCTTTTGGGAGGGTCTTTTCTGAGAGATAATCTTTTTAAACGCGTTATGAGTTTCCCCTTTTAGATTGACATTTTCGTTTGCTAAATTTGGGGGAGTTAATGATTTGTCAGCTAGCACCACAGCCCCTTTCGGTGGATTTGGGTTTCTCTTTGTAAAAAAATATTTTCTTAAAGGCTTTTTGTTTATAATAAGTTGTTCAGTCAGTTGGCCCCGTCCTCCTTTTTTTTCTTGGAATGTCAAACTCTCTATTGCATTTGGATGAGTATTCTGTTTTTTGGGAATGTAGTACAGTTAATTTTCCAACGGTGATGTCTGTCTGCGTCCTTTTAAAGATTCCGAATGAATATGTCAGTACTGGTACAGCATATTTATTTATTGCCGTGATCTGTTTTTACCGTTTGTTGCGTCTTTAGGGTGATTTGTCGTTTTTGTATTATTTCAAATTTTGCTTTCATAGCTTTATGTTCATTCGGCAGCTTGTGAGAATCCTAAATATTTTTGTATACATCGTTATCGTCCCATTATTCCAATCCTATTTCCACTCATCTAGCTGGGGAAAAACTCTTCTGCTTGTGTACCTTACTTGTTTCGATATGTATCGTCTTACATTTGTCTAATCCAAACTCCATGCAGATATCTTTCTAAATTTCTAATGTTTTAATAATAAATAAATTATTATTATTATTATTATTATATTATATTATTATTATTATTATTATTTTATTGGGATGTATTTCATACAAACTCCGGTAAACCGGGCTAACATGTTGTCGGACTTACTCAGTACTGTTATCCATGTGTACCTATTACATACATGTTTACTTTTGTCTTAACTCTAACTAAATAAGTCCCATTTAGAAATTGTAATATTGTTTGTAGATGATGTTTTCTTTCTGCTGTGTACGGTGCGTGGCCAGTTCTCGTCGCATCCTATCGATTTGCTCTTCGGACTATGGGAAACCACGAAAACCATGTCAGGATGAAGTCTGTCTCGAATCTCGAAGTATCATTCTTAGTTTAGAAGAAAAATTTCGAACTATTCTAGCCCGTTTGAGTATTACTTGCCTTTTGAGTCTCGATGTAATACATTGGTGAAGATCTATTTTGTTTCATGCTTTCATGTAGCTTCTTCGTATGAGCCGTGGCTGTATAATGAATGGGATTTATTTACCTTTTTCCTGTTTCCACATCTTCTTGATCTCATTGCAATTCACTATACTTGTTCAATTTTTTTTCTTCCACGTGGTCTCGACCGTTATGGCACATTGGTAAGCAACGTCTATAGGGTAGTTTCTTGTTGCTTCTTGTCAATTATTATAAATCCGGTCTGTTGTGATGTATCGTTGGTCTGTTACTAACTGTGCGGGATCATCGAATATAATTTGTAATCTTTACTATCTAGACTTTTCCTGGTTTTATTTGCTAGTAAGGTGTGTGTGTGTCAATGAGGTTGTTACTTGATTGCTAGTTTTTGTATGAATAATGTTAGCTACTTGGCTATGTCTGAAGAGGTAATCTGTTTGACAGTGACTTGCATCGCCGGATATGATGTGTTCGATTGTTTCACTCTCTTTGCACTACATTTTCTACATTGATCGTTTACTGTCGTCATCTTGTATTTATGTATTTTTATAATTGTTCGTACGCAATCACTCTGTCTTAATAGGCCATCTAAACCTTTCCTGTTCTCCAATAGTTCCCCGTTGTTTAACACCTATTTGATGCTTAATATCTACGTGACCTTTGTGTAGTTCACATAATTTCTCTTGTGTTAGGGTCTTTTCTGAGAGACTAACTCTTTTGAAGTGGGGGCGTCAGTTATGAGTTTCCCTTATAGATTGACATTTTCGTTTGCTAGATGGGTGGAGGTTAGATGATTTGTCAGCTAGCACCACAGCCCTATGCGAGTGTGGATTGTTTGCTCTTTGTAAAAAAGTTTTTCTTAAAAATGTCTATTTGTTTTATAATATAAGGTTGTTCAGAGCATTAGCCCCGTCCCTCCTTTTTCCTCTTGAAGTGTCAATCTCTCTATTGCTGATTTAGGATGATGTATTCCTGGTGTTTGGTAAGTGTAGTACGAGTTAATATTTCCTAACGCGTGATTGTCTGTTCTGCGTCCATTTAATGATTCCTATGAATATGTCGTACTGGTTACAGCATATGTAATTTATTGCTGTGATCTGTTTATATACCGTTAGTTGCGTCCTTGAGGATAGACTTTTTAGTCGTTTCGTGTATGTATCTATTCAATTATTGCTTTCATAACTTTTATGTTCAATCTGGCATCTTGTGAGAATCCTAACTATTTGTATACAATTCGTTATCGCCATTATTCTCAATTCCTATTTCCATTCATCTAGCTGGAACTCTTTCTGCTTGTGTAACCTTACCCTTTTCTCGATATGTAGCGTCTTACATTTGTCTACTCCAAACTACCATGCAGATATCTTGACTAAATTCTAATGTTGCTCCTGAATTTCTAGACTGTTTAGTTGAGCAAAATTTGTATGCATACAACTTTAGTTCCATCCATGGAGAATATGAGGTGGGAAATTGTAAGTGACATCCACATTATTGTCCTTAATTTGTAAATCCGTATGTCGATTCGTTAAGCATAATTGACAGTGGGGGTTTTAATGACAGGACAAAACCATAGAATTCACTTAATGAGTCACCTTGGAAAAATGCCACGTTTAATTTGTATTGGATCTGTGAGTTATCATGCTTGTTTTTCATATTTAGTTTTAGTGTTGTTCTCCATGTCTCCATTACTGTCTTCAAAAAGTTTACAATTACTGGGTTGATTTTATATATTTGGTAAATCATGAATAACCATGTGTGTGTTGTTGAGTCAAAGGCTTCTTGTAGTCAATGTAGTTACGTGAATATTCCTTTCCCTTTGTGTGCCTGATTCATTACAGTAAGTCAATAATAAGTTGTTCTTTACATCCTGTGAGTTCTTACAGCATCCTTTTTGTTTCCTCGGCCATGATATTGTGTTACTTCGCAATGATTATATAGCTTTATTTGTTATGCATGAAGTCAATATTTTATAATATAGTTGGTAGACATGTAATGGGCCGATATTTACTTGGGTTCTTCGTGTCATTGCCTTTGGTTTGAGAAAGGTTACTCCTTCGTAAAGAATTCGGTATTTCTTTAACTCCATTTATAAACTCGTTGAAGGACATTTTCTATTTGATTGTGAGTAGTATTGAATTTCTTATACCAAAAATTTTGAATATTATCATTACCTGGTGCTTTCCAGCTATGTGTAGCCCTGATTGTCGACTTATATTCATCTAGTTATACCTTCGAATCTCATCTCATTAATATCGCTCATCCTAGCTATTTCCTTCTTGAATCCATTGTGTGCAATCCTGGTGTGTGCTACCGGGTTACCCCTATATCCCTGTCGGCAAAAACTCTTCTATCTGGTCTTGAGTTGGTGTTCCATTTCCGTATTATTTCTTCGGTACTAGGTAGTTTTTTGGTAAAAACTGTTTTTCCTTTTCTTTAAAACATTCGGTTTTGGTTCTTTTTCTAATACTAAACATTTTTTTTTATATCTTTTTAATCTCTTAGTCTAGAGCACTTGCTTTTTGTTTAAGTGTTCCAAATATTCGTGAATGAAGTCGTTAAAGTGTTTCATGCTTTTGCGTGAACCTTGAATCTTTTCAAATATATTTTGGCAGTATCTTATTCACGACTTTTTTTAGATCGATTACCCATTCGTTCTATGTTCTAGTCGACGCGATATCTCTCCTAAGCTCAACGATTCTCCAACTAGTCGCTTTTCCCATTTCGTACTTTTCTTCTCCTGTTTTGTCTCTGAAGACTTGGGCAGATTTTACCTTTAAGCCCAAATATCCTAACCACTCCTACAGCGGCACAATAAATTGCGCATGAAACGTCCTGCAAATGAAGTTCGGTCTTGTGTGTAATCTGATAAAAGATGTGTGTTCATTATGTGTACCCACTGTCTTCATTTCGTTTGAATGCTTGGTTTAGTATGTTGGTCTTCTGTTTGGTTGAATGCGCAAAACATCTGACATGGCTGTTGTAAATCTAAAGCTATGGATGTTTTTAGATTGATCATGTCAGGTGTAATTTTCTATTGCTTTTATGCATATCTACCTCATTGTGTTTGATCGTCTATTGTTCTGGGTATCTTGATCTTCTTGGTTGGTTTGGTATTTCTAGTGGTTCTGGACGTTCTGTAGGCCTGGACGTTTTCTGGTTAGTCCTGGATGTTCTGGTGAGGCCTGGTCGTTCTGGTAATCTGGATGTTCTGGTTGGTGGCTGACGGTTCTGATAGGTCTGGATGTTCTGGTTTGGTCTGGAAGATTCTGGTGTGTCCTGTAGATTTGCAAGTTCTTGCGATGTATGGCACATACCGTATTTCTTGTGATTCTAGTAGTCTCTTGGTATGAAGTGGTCTTCTTCCTTCGGCTGGTCCTCTGGCTGATGTATTGCCCGTTATCTCTTGATGCGCTTGGAGTTCGTTCTTCACTTCGCGTTTTATTTCTATTAATATGTTTACTGGTAACTATTTTATTTTAACAATAATTCTTCTTTGGTGAGCTATTCTCTGTTCACTTATTTCTAAAAAAAATGGATATTCACGAACAAACTCCCTAGGAGCTCTTGTCGATAACCTATTAAAACAGTCTCTATCACGTTACCCTATAAGAGCTACCCCATCACACAAATGTTTCTATATCTTCTGTCCATTTGATGCGCGCTGTCTCATTTTTTCCAGCTTTGTGGTCTGTAATGATTCCATTAGCAGAACATGCCATCGTCTGTAATTCCTCTATGTTCCTTGTTCTAGATAAATTATCTACTCCGTCAAAGTCACCTATTATTTGTTATTGTTGTTATAAAGTCAATGCACTTAAAAAGAATGAAAAACACTTTTCTCATGATTCTCAATTTCCAGGGCGGTGATGAGGTCTTCGAGTCTTCCTTTCTCAACCTCCTTGCCTTTTCGTTTTGATAAATCTTTTCTTTTGCAATTTAGAAGACTTCCAATCTTCTCAGGGGGGGGGGGGATTCTGGCAAAATAATTACCGGTGCTTACTTTAAATGCTAAATATTATACTAAATTTTAGATATATTAACCTTGCTGGAAGTTACAAATAATGCCTCTAAATGAATGATATGCCTACCACTACTGTCCCAATAACAAAATTCAAACGTTTCAATGGGCAATTTAATAGCCTGGTCTATTCAATTTTCATATATAACTACAAAATAATGGTATAAATAAATAAAAACTAATACTTCCCTTCAATGTCACCTTGTAGTACGTCACTAGTAGATCAAGATGAGTCAAAATTTGAGATGGAATGCTTGTATCTCACAGCGGCAATAGAAATTTAATAACCAGCAACTTATCTCGAGCGTGACTAGCTTATACACCCTCAACAATGTTGGGTAAACATGTTGTTATGTTTCTTATTATTATTATTATTTATTATTATTATTATTATTATTATTATTTCAATTTAAAGGCTAATTCGCGGCCCGGTAAATAATTAACACAATTTTATTGTCGGACATTTCCGCCGCGTCGAATCTGCTTTTATTGCTTTTGAAAAAAGTTTCAGGCCGCAACTGTGGTGGGCTATCCTCAGAAAAACAAGATATTAATTCTAAAAAACTTACAAAAATAAAAGCTCCAGACGAAGGCGTTACATAGAAAACAAATCAACACAAAACACACAGTTACCATGACCAGGCCCCGCCTTCTATAAACATGCGTTACATTCTTATGAAGACCAAAATATCACATTTGGGAGTTTCTGGTACGTATACGATCACTTCGTCGGACTCCACTTTTCACTCCACACAGTTGGGCTGAAACGTCAAAAGCAATTAAAGCAGATTCGACGCAGCGAAATGTCCCGAACAATAAATTGTGTTAATTATTATTATTATTATTATTATTATTATTATTATTATTATTATTATTATTATTATTATTATTATTTTGTGGTTGTAGTGTAGTACTGGTTGTACCGATGCAAGTTAGTAAATGTGATAACACTTTGCCTAGTGATGGTGACTTTGTGGGGGAATTGGGTGCAGGCTGTGTTGGAGCCTTATCATTACAGCTGTTGTTTCAGGCCTAAAAAAGTCTACTTGGGCGTCGAAAGCCAAGACGCTGAAAACAGCAGTGGCGCTGCGTCATACGTGGGGGTGGGGGGGGGCCGTGGTAAAGGATCCGCAATATACTCCGGTAGGTGATGCTTCACAATATTTTTCTCTCTCTACCTCGCGTGACGATCGCTTAAACGTCTATCATTCGTGAACTGGGGGGGGGAGGGAAGCGTTCCGCGAAGAATTTGACAAATTTTAAGGAGGAGTTTCGCAGCGGATATTCTCTCAACTTAAAAAAAACGGTATCTATCTACTCCTCGAGGAGCGCTGTGAATACAAGGACAAGGAGATAGGTTAGTTAACATATCAGTTAAACCACCTAGATCAGTACGGTCGAAATGAAAAACTTTGAACTTGAAAACGTTGGCCGTAGTGGACGGCGAAGACGTCGAAG
>JAMZAV010007185.1:0-34179 GCA_024449915.1 Sweltsa coloradensis | reverse complement strand
AACGGATTTAGCCATGAATTATTTGTTAAAATAATAGGAGAGAATGGATAAAACTTCCCCGCCATATTAGAGGGACCTTGACATCATTTCTTTGGGAAAACTATTTACTCTTGATTTCTTCTAGGTGGGAGCTACATAGTGACCAGAATTCTTGTGCGCCTTTTCGTTCGCAATGGTAACGTTACTTTTGTTAAAATGTAATTTCTATCTACAATACTTATCCGGATCAAATAAAATTAACAGATTCGTGACCGAAGGAACATTCTAAAATGATTTGGCACCTAGATTTTTTGTTCGACGCTTTAGTTTAAAAAAAAAACTTTAGATTAACGTTTAATGTAACTTTATAACTTTTGAACGATTTGTGGCACAAAATAATCGTGGGCATTCAATCGGAAACGAAACTTGCGCATGGTCAAAAAATTTCAACTCGATCCGAGCCTCCGTTTGACCGCTATTCATGAGCCAAAAAAGCTGTGCGACCTTTCCGTTTGCCATGGTAAACGGGACTTGTCCTTATAATGTAAATTCCATCTACACTACTTATCGGATCAAAAATAAAAATAAAAAAAAAACATATTCGTGATCGGACGGACATTCTAAATGATTTTTGGCCACCTCAGATTTTTGTCGCCGTTAAGTTGAAAAAAAAAAAAACTTTCGATTAACTTTAATGTAACTTTTTTAACGTTATAAACGATTTTGCCACAAAAGCATACAGTCAACACGCCTAGGTGTGGTATTGTACATTGTGTGCAAAATTTTCAGGTCGATCAGAGAAACGGTGCGACCTGTACGAAGCAGTAACAGAAAAAAAAAAAAAAAAAAAAAAAACTGACATCTGCGAGCCATAAGAGTCAAGTGGAGACCCCGCTACGATTCGCCTCGCGCATTAATCTTCGTTATTAAACTTGAAATTAAATCCTTATTTTATTTTTAAAAAATTAAATACAATTTCAATTATGGGGTAAAGCACTTATAGTTACAGAAGCATTAAAGCTATTGCGACCATTAATTTTTCTTATTTTTAAATTTCAAGCACCCCCCAGCCCTTACCATATGAATTTTTAGACTGTGGTTAGACGTGGTTACTTGTACATAAGTTTTGACTGTGTTAAAAACCTCCCATCTTACTGACTTTTCGCAATCACCCTCTCTAGAGTTAAATCTTCAGAATAAAACTATGACAGGTATTAATACGGATATTTTTTGTGTGATAGAAAAAAATGCGTATTTGTCGTTTGTACTCAATATACAGAAAACGATTGAGTGAATTTTGGGAAACATAAACGATGCTAGGACTTTTCTTGTTTGTGAATGTTTCTAGGTACCAAAATTTTAACAATTACAACAATAACATTTATATTATGATGTCAACGTCACAAGCAAACCAGCTAGAATTACACATACATTATAGTAAGGTAAAAAACTCACATGTTGTATAATACTAGGGAAAGCCAAAGTCGTTTTTAAAACGAGGAGTGAGCCATGTGTTTGCATACCTGGTTAAAATGACTTTTCTTCCTTGGGCCCTCCCTAGTCTGCCATAGGCTAGAAGTGCGCGCATATGGCATTACAGTTGACGCGCCCTTATACCAACTATAATAAAAAACCTTTTATTTATATTAATATAACTATCAACTTAAATGCATAATGTTTCCCGGGTACTCAAACACATGATTCGATCCCTCATATAACAACGACTTTGGCATTTCCCTAGTAAAATGGTTGGCTAAGGCGCCATCATAGCCGAAATGGTGGAAGACGTGGTCTGGTCCAATGCCCCTGGTCGGAAAAGATTTAGTTTATTTCTGGATTGATGATTTTTAAAAATTACTAGGAAGCTTCGCAAACGTTTTTTTAGTCTCGTTGATGGAATGAGCTTTTTTTTAAGTTTTTGGTTTGCGTGGGATATCTTGACTCTTTTTTGCAAGTGACTTTAATATTCATATTTCATATTCAATTTCAATTATTAATATTTATTAGTTTCCATGTTACAGAGGATGTACATTGGTTAAAACAAAATATACATCAATTGTTTTTTTGATGGACAGTAAAAAAAACAAAATAAAAGCGACTTAAAACTTCATAACTCCTCAATTGAATAAAAACAGCCTTAAGTAGAAAGAAAAAGGGGTTCACTTCTCTTATTAAAAGCTCTATTGTTATCAATCAGACTTAATATAAACCTGGAACTTTTGTTGTAAAGTTTTTAATACCAGCACATCTTGACAGTTCCCTTTTCAAACAAAGCGCGTTGTGTTGAGGGGTGGTAGGTTAGCCTAGTCTGGTATTGTTTATTTTGTGATTAGTTTAACATCCACTAACAACAACCGTGCTGGGCGGAAGACAAAATCATTTTTCTCTAAGTATGGACACTAATCTAGTTACACAGTTGCCCTTTCAAGAATCTTTGAAAAGAAGACCAGCAGCCTTCTATCGGTCTTTATAATCTAACATACATCTTCAAACCGTCACCTTTTGAAAATAGGTTTTACTATTGACAGTTTAAGGGCACCAGGAAAAAGTACCTTGCTCAAAAGATAGATTTACGATATGTGTAAGAGGCTTGACAAGCTTTCTGCACATAATTTTACAAGGAAGTCAGAATGTGCCCTAACCAAAAGAGTGCTTTGATTAAGTTAGTAATAATTTTAAGGCTATTCCAGAGCACTCTTACCGATATTGAAAGTCAACAGAAAATGGCCTAAAAAGTTTGGTTGGATGAAGATGAACTTGAATTAAAAAGGAAAAAAAATACCTTTTCTTCTTGCGACGGGACAAAAGCCTATTTGGCCAAAATATGCAAATTTTGGTTTCATTACGAAATGAATGTTTTAGATGCAATTCATTTTAGTTTGATTTTTTTTTATTGCTTTTCAAACACACCTTTGTCTTTGACTGGTACAAGGAAATAACGATGAAATTAATATGAAATAACTGGTGATGAAACGATTTTTTTCGTGTTCCGAGTTTCAAAAAAACTCTTTTGTACCACAAAAGTGACAAAAAAATCGTACATCCGAACATTATTTCAGAAAATTCTTTTCTCCCTTATACTCAGTCCAGAGACAAAGGTGTGTTGAAGCATTTTAAAAAAAAATCATAGATTAAAAATTAAATATTGCATCCAAAACATTCATTTCCGTAAGGACCCAAAAATTGCAAAGATTGGCCAAAACAGAGCCTTTTGTCCCGTCCAAAAAAAAGTTATTGTTTTTTTGTTTTTTTCTCTTTTTTATTCAAGTTCATCTTTCATCCAACCAAAACTTTTAGCCATTTCCTCGATTGACTTTCAAAATATCTGTAACCGAGAGTGCCTCTGGAATAGCCTTAAAGGTTTCAATTTTCAGTCATTGGGCTTTAAAAACATAGAACATAAACCATTTGTTTTGAGCACTAGCTGCAAGGCTTGTCCACAACAGGAATAGAACTTGATGGCATCTTTCTACATTTAGTGGATAAAAGAGCATTAAAATAATTTGCTAAAAACATTCCCGTGTTCAACATTATTTTTCTGTTGTGTAAGTCACGAATGCTGTAAGGGTCAGTTGTAGCATTTTTTTATACCCAGCTCGATTAAAAATTTCCACATTGTTTAGTTTTATTTGTGGCATTTGAAAATAAAAAGCGCCGTTACTTTTTTTTTGGCGACACGTATGACAAAAAAAAATTTAATTTTCCCCTGTTTTTTTTTTTTAAAATTTAAAGGGAAAGGGGTTCATCCTATTTAACTTACTAATAAGCGAAAATGTTTTAAGTTTTTCCTAGATGTGCAAATACCCAAAGGGGAAACCCTTAGGGCGAGACACTTGTTATTAAACTTTGCGTGCTTTGTTTTCGCCTCCGCTTTTTGGGATTGTTTTCAATTTCTATTGTTTTCTTGTCAATTTTGTTTTTTTTACCAAAAAAAAACTTGCAACTTTTCTAACTTTTTTTACCACCCGCTAAAATACATATGAATGCGCCAAGGGAAAACCCATCACCTGTCACGTTTTTGAAACTTCCATGCAACAATGCAAACTGCCCAAAGATGGAAGCAGGCCCAAATTGTTCCCGTTTCAAGAGTGGGAAAAGAACGACGTCAACAACTCCGTCCGATTTCATTGTATTGTTGTTGGGAAAAACATGGGAGGGTTTTCAACAGTAAAAAAATGGCACACCTACACAACATGCAAGCGATCCCCCACAAAACCCGGTTTCTCCCGAGGAGATCATAGTCACTAGCTCGTGGGGCCATTGATGACTGGTAACAGACGCGGGATGTAGCTGGTACGCGGTCGAGTAATCACGGGATGGGCGAAGGCGTTCGACAGGGCCCCTCATCGACGTCTGCTTCCCAACCCAGCGTTACAAAAATCTCCGGCGGGTCATGGGGTGATCAGTACTTTGGGGTCGCAGTATGCGAGTGGTTACGAGGAGCGTGTTCAAGTGAGTGTAATGTTGTGTCTGGGTGCACAAGGTTGTTTTGGGGCCCCCTTTTGTTCACCATTTACATGATGGACTTCCACAGTGTTAAAAAATTCCCGCATTCGCCAATATGCCGACGTTTTACGATTGTACAGTGTATAGAAAATTTAAAATGAAAAAGGATGAAGTGGCTCTTCAAGCACCAGAACTTTGAAATGGGTGTGAAGTAAATTGCATGGCCCCTGAACCACGAAAACCCACCCACGTGACAATCACGATCTCGAAAAAAGCCCGGGGAAAGTGTACATTATAAATGGGAAAAATTATTTGGGATGTTTTTAGGAGAAAATCCGGGGTTTTAACAGTGCAAATGACCTTAAATGGAACCTACAAATGAGATTGTGAGAAAAAAATCCGCCAAATTACTCGGCTTTTTATCTCGCACCCCTTTACAGTGCTCGCCGAAAGTGAAAAAAATGTGTATCTTAGTTTAAAATTAAATCTGTAAAATGTATGGGTGCCCCGCATGGCACCCGACTACCAGGGGAACATAACTAAGCTACAAAAATAACAGAAAAAAGGGCAACGAAAAATTTTTCACGAAAGACTGGGACTGTGGACGATCTAGCGGCTGGAAAAAGTAAATTTGTAATAGAAAACACACTAAAAAAATAGAGTTTGTTTATGAAAAAATGTTTCTGAAAATAAACGACCTTTTACCTCTGTCTAGAGTACGCTCGGGTACAGATCAGTTTGATACGGGAAAGGGTCGCGCTGTATCCCCCTTTCGCGCGGATGAACTATACAGGAGGGATTTTTTTGTCACGCGTAACCTTGTAAACATAACAAAAACTTGTAAAAATACGCCAAACTTAACACTCAAAAGGAATGAGTTTTAAAAAAAAAGGCCAACTATCTCCCCTTCCACAAAAAAACGTACAGTGTCCCATAACAGCACCCCCCCCCCGAAAAGTTTTTCAAAATAGAATTTCGATTTTTAATTAACTAATGTTTATCAAAGTTTTTTTTTTGAAATTTAAAATTTAAACGAAAAATGAAAATTTCTTTTTGCCAAGCTTTTCGAGGATCGTTATGGGACCTGTCGTTTATGTGGAAGGGTAGATGAGCTTGGCCCCTTTTTTTAGATCTCATTCCTTTTTGAGTGGTAAGGTTTGGCTGTATTTCTACAAGTTTTTGTTAGTGTTGATCCTTTACTTTTTCAATTTTCCTTAAAAAATTTTTTGCAAAAATTAATTTTTTATCAAAGTTGATTTAAATTTAGGGTATAGCATAACAATTAGGATTAAAAAATCTAACCCGGATTGTCACCTGGGTATAGGTGGTATAACCATGGTATAACGCGGGTTTAAAGGGCGGACCCCAAAAACTTGAGTTCGTGGGAGATGAGTTTAAAACGCAATTGAAAACGAAGCGTTTTTTTTTTCGAAGGAAATTTGGGTTTTTTGAACGGATTGGAAAACGTCATGGGGTTTGGGGTTTAAAGCATTGATATTAAACCCTATGTTGAAAGAGTATCACGAAATCCAAAAACTTTAAAAAGATTTGCGTATAGCAAAGAGCCGAAAAAGTTTATATTTATTTTTGATGGCAGTGCCTTTATAAAAAGCGGGGCCCAATCGAAAGACAAGTTGTATGAAAGATTTGATTGTTGCAATTATGAAAACAAACAGTTGAGCAATTTATATCAAAAATTTGTGTGCTGGCATAGGTTGGCTAGGCTTGTCAACATGTAATGTAAGTAGGGATTTTACTAGTCCATACCCAAATGGGAACTTAGACCTACACTGTTGATTATAAATAATTTTCTACTTTGGGCCTAGGCCAGGGACGGTTTCTGATTTGTTTTAGGGAGAGTATAATGACAACTTTTCTCTTCCCACACAAAGAAGAAATTTTAAATGTCCGCCATTTGTTTACGTATCGCACTTCCCGCCTAACTCTGCTTACCGTCAACAAGTGTCAAGTAACTATGGTTACTGTTGATATATGCCAAGGTTTAGGCTTTTTTTTTAAAACCTTTTATTTGGAAGCCTTCAACAAACTTTTCAACTTTTTTTTTAAAAAGAGACTATCATTCTATAACCTTAATGCCCATGTAAATTGAACATTGTAGCCCACCGTCGGGTTTCAGAATCGCGGCGCGATTAGATGTTAGCAGTAGCTAGCAGTAGCAGCAGTAGCTAACATCCTACGTGATTTTAAAGCATGTTGAAGACATTTTTCACCAAGAAGGAATGGTCGTCCCATAAAATTGGCATGTTTGTCGGGTACCTAAATCCCTCAAATTGTGATAGTTTTCAAGTTCACTCACGTTACATGAGGGCTGGGTACACCTCGAAATCCCCCCAAAACTCTGCTTGGTGTAAAGGTGCCTTGGTGTGTAGCGCACCGCGGCTTGGCGGCGGCGCCCTAACGGGCACCTAGAATAACTCTCTGGACCCAAATACTAGACAATTGAGTGAAATAAATTTTTGAAGCTCACTTGAGGCGTGGCTAACTAGATAGTCAAATGGCTTAGATCAGAAACCGTACAACCCAACTCATTCACTTTCCCTTCACACTCACACACTCACACTCCACTTCACACTCACACTCACACTCACACTCACACTCCATCACACTCACACTCACACCACACTCACACTCACACTCACACTCACACTCACACTCCCCTCACCTCGCACCGCACCGCCTCGACTCCCCACACGCACACCACAGCACATACAAAAAAACATACACATACAGTCACTGAACAAAAACGAATGAAAAAAATCCCCACTTTAAAAAACCCCAAAAATGTATTTAATTGCCTCACTCTTCCAGCAAACCACACCATATATAATTAACAATATGTATTTTTCTTATAGGTCCCCATTTGTTATGGGGCCTAGTAGGTTAACTGTAGTATATTGCTTGTATATTTTGTTAGGTTAAAAATTTCTGTTAAATTTAACATTTGATATTAAACTGGGGAAGGGGACATTGTGTTATGGGGGCCCTTTCTCTACTCTTGCCCCCCAGCAATACTACGTATTTTGTAATCCAGGGAAAATTGAAATAAAAATAATAAAAATTTGTATAACACTCAAATTTTTTTGCTTTCAAATTTTAAAAAAAATGTTTTAACATACAATGGTAAAATCCCCTTTTAATATATTATGCACCATTTTTTTCGGGGGAGTTCCCTGTGGTTTTATTATCGTTCCAAGTTTCGGGCAGTTCTCCCGCCCCTCTTCAAGGAAATTTAAAAAAAATTAAATTAAATTAATTTAAATTTTAAATTAAATTTTAATTAATTAATTAAATTTTAAAATTTAAAATTAACAAAAAACCCAAAAAAAAAAAAAAAAAATTATTTAAAAATTTTAAAATTTAAATTAAAAAAATTAATTTAAATTTTTTAAATTAAATTTTTTTGAAATGGACAGGGAGAACTGCCCCAAAAAGTTGGAACTGATATAAAACCACACGGACTACCCCAAAATAAAAGTGTGCATTTCAATCGTGAAATTTGCGATATAAATATATATATATATATATTTATAATTATTTTAAAATTGACACCAGTTGGAAGTTCCTTTCCAGATTGTTCGCAGGTAACATCATAATACGGAGGAACAGTGAAAAAATTTTAAAATTTAACCCAATGAAATTAATAAATTAATCCGTTTTGGGTTTACCGCTCGTCACAAATTTTTTTTCAATAGGGACATTAAATTACGACGATAAACCCAAGTAAACCCTGTAGGCCCGCCCACCACGCGAGGAACAATACCAACAAGAGACAGATAGGAAGTAGAAAACACCTTTCATTAAGTGCACGTTTACCCGCGGACAGCGCCAGAATCAACAAAGTATTCGGAGCAAACTTAGAATTTATTATGTCTTTGCTAGGACGCTCAAAGTCACCCATTTCACATTTCTTAGTTAAGATCAACTAGACTTAGCCCATTAAAAAATTTAAAAAACTGCTGCCAATAGCGGATATTTTCACCCCGGATCTTTTGCATTTGGGAGCAGAGCCTCTGCCCACCCGACCAACAAGCCACACAATGAAAAATACAACTAATGATGTCAGCTACTGGACAAACTATTCAAAACACACATTAATAATTAAAATAAAATTAATTTTTTTGATAAAAATCATACTAACCTGAGATACAGGCAACAACAGGTGCACACCAGAAAAGCAGACGGGAGACAGAAACTTAGAAAAATGTGAGAAAAAATTTCAATGTTTTGTTTATTTCCGTTTTTTTGTTTTCATTTTTAAAAAGAAAAAGGGGTTTTGTAAAGGGAAATCAAAAATTCTAAAAATAGAATGAAAACGCGAGAAGTTGTAATTCCCAAAATTGAATTTTTCGTCATTTTCACCAAATTTAAAAAGGGGCCCTGCAGATTAGCTGCGTTGAAGTTGGGACATTTTTTTTTGAACTCCAAAAAAGGGTCAAAAAAAGATAGGCTCCACCATTTTTTTTCCACCGCAAGCTTCAACCAAAACTTGATTGGGGACGCGTCTTGTTCTTAAAGTATCCCCTCACCCCAGTATTACACGGAAAAAAGTTTAATAGTTTCGGTTTTTCTCTCCTTTTTTTATAGTTTAGTATGAAAGCCCTAAACAGCTGCCCCGAAAAAAATTTTAAAATTGTTAAATTGCAATTCGGAATGAAATTTGCAAAAAAATTAAAGAAAAAGACAAGATACGAGGGCAGTTTGTCAAATGATGTTGTAGATAAAAACGAAATTCCGCAAATTTGCGCAAACACGGCCAGAACAAGTATGATTTCTTGCACTAGAATGGCCTTACGAAATTTTTTAAAACAATGATGTTTTAACTTAAAAAGCATCAGCTAATTCTGACATTTTAGTGAACAAAAGAAGAATGTCATTTCGTTTACAGAAACAGGACACATGCGAGTAGAAGAAAGTAGAGAAGCTACAAACTATTCTTAAAATGTTAGCGGCTACAATGATGGCAGACTGGTTGTACTTCTTCGTCTTCGGTATCGGAAGGTTTAAAAGTCACTATAGCAACGACAACTGCTAAACACAAAATAACGTTAAAAAAATACGATGGTGTTTGAGTTTTGATATCTCAACGGAACCCGGAACCGACAATGCTATAAGGTGCAAGGACCGAAAAAATCTAGAGAATTGTATCAACGGTTCAATCGCACAGTTGAAATTTATTTTAAACTGGTGATTAAACCCTTTTGCTCGGGTGATATTGACTGAAACGTATTGATGTTGGTGTTTTGCACCAAGATTCTCAAAGAGTATTCAGTTCAATTTCATTAAGTGTTTTAAATTGACTAGCTGAAAGTTTCATGTCTAACTTTACGTTACATTGACATAATTATGTAAGCATGTCAAGAAGTATCCGTTTTGAAAAAACGAAATTACTAGCACTGAATACCAAAGGGGTAACCACAATGATGTTATACGTTTAAGTTCTATTCATAAGAATCGTTTTTTGATACAGCCTTCAATATTCCAAGACGGTACAAATAACGATACAATGACAATGTTTGGAGTGCCTCGAAAATTTCAATATACATATTTCATCATTCCTAATAAGTAAACTCTGCATATCAATTTTAATCAATCAATTTTATAAATTATCAAATTGAAAGACACATTAGATTGACCCAAAATGTGGCTATGTGTGTTTATTATACTGTATTTTTAACTTGTTGTCAATGTAGCTCATAAGAGAACAACTTCGCATTGCATAGAGTCTATGTTGAAACAAAATGTTTGTATGGATATTCTTGGTTGTGTGTTTGTTGGTACAAATGTTCTTTGAACATTACATATTTTTGTCAACGATGTGGCAGACAAAAAATAACAGTAAGCTAAGGAAGATAGATAATAATATATTTTTGTACACTAACCTGTGACACAGTGTAACAACAAGTACACACCATGATAAGCAGACGAACTAGACAGAAACTTGGGAAAAATAGCTGAGAACCAATTGCAGTTTCTTGTTTACATTCGTCTTTAAAGTTTCCATTTAAACGAAAAAAGATGTGTAAAGAGAAATAAAAAATTCTAGAAATATAAATGAAACGCGATCATTATTGTGTATTCCAAAGATTTAATTTATCATAATTTTCACATCAAATAAAGCGCCATGCAGATTAGCCTCAATAAGATTATTAAGATTTTTCTTTGAACTTCCTAAAGTGTAGTCGATAAAACTTGATACGAGGATAGGTGGAGATTCCACAGTTTTGTTTTTCAACAGCAAGTTAAATGCCAAAAACCCTGATTGGTAACACGTCTTGTTCTTAGATAATTGTCTCGCAAGATAAATTATATACGGAAACGATTTGAATATATTTTATGTTATAACTTTGCAACTGTAAGAAAGTTTAATATTGAAAGCACACAATAGCGGTCCAAGAAGATATTTAAAATGTTAAACTGCATTTCTGGAACTAAAATTTGCTAAGCATATGGACAGTTTGGCAAGTGAAGTTGCATGAATAATAAGCAGCAATAAGGACTGTTTCTGCAAACATTATCAGAAAAAGAATTACTTTTTGCATAAGTATAACATTACGAAATTGTTTAAACACTGATGTTTTAACTTCAAAAGCATTAGCTAGTCCTGATATGTTATTGAACACAAGAAGAGCCACAGTCTATTTTTAAATCGTTAGCGGTTACAATGATTGCAAACCGATGCATTTCCGAGTCTATGGTAACTGATGGTCTGTACGTTATCATTAGAACAACTGCTGAACACGAAATAACGTTGCAAACTACGATCGTGTTTGAGTTAAGATATCTCAACGAGGTCCCATAGCCGACAATTCTATAAGGGCCAAGACTAAAAAATCCAGAGAATTGTATCGTTAGGTGTGAGAATCGAAGGGTTTAAAATAATTTTTGCCCGTGATAACTTTAAGTGCTCGGTGTGATAATGAATGGAAGGTACTATATCGCTAGAATGCCTCATGTTTTGAAATAAGTTCGGTTCCATTTTATTAAGTACCTATTCATTTGCCAGCTGAAATTACGACGATTATTTACGAACATTTTGTATTCATGAATATTGTGCTAGAATGTCAAGAACTCGTCGCTATCCAACAGAAACTAACTCGACTGAAAGATTGTATCAACTAAATTACAAAGGCGTGACACATGTGCACACAAAGATGTATTATGATTGTGTATAACTTTTATACGTAAGCATTGTTTTCTCATACAGTCTTACTTCAATGGCGATAAGAAGTACGAAACAATAGCAATGTTTGAAGCGCTTCAGTGGTTGAAAAAATAAAACCACAAGGACCAACATCCATTATTTATGACTGTCCTCTGCATATTATTATTGATATTGGAAGCGATTTACTGTTGACATAATATGTTAAACAATCTTGTTTTCGATAAAAATGCAACATAAGATTTGTATCTTGTATAAGATAAATTAGACTAAAACAATCGAGCATTTTAATGACAAAATATATAATGACTGACTAAAGTGCGGATGTGATTTTGATACAACCCGCTTTTTTTTACAATTCCCATAATGCTTCACAAAAAAGTTAATTAAACTTCCCGTTTAGCTTGTTTAAAACTTGTTGTTTCAGTTATTAAAACTGTGGGGGAACTTCAATATCTATGCTTAAAACAAAATTAAAAAAACTTCATTTATGGCTATAACACATAGCAAAATTACTTAATTTACTCAATGCGAACTTTGGAACACAATTTTGAGTACGTAAACACCTCCATATCTTTCTGACCAGTGACCATCTCTCAATTTATGTTTCATAAAATAAATAAGACAATAATAGATATTTTCCAATGGTAATAGACAAAACTGCACATTTTTCCGGATTCGGCTTCAGGCACCAGTCCACACAATACGAAGACATCGCATCGAGTGTATGTTGAAACATGATGATTGTATGTATAATATTCTTAATGTGTATGTTTATTGGTACAAATATTCATTGAGCAACGCTCATGGCAGATTATTAAATACGCACATACATAAACGAGCAGTGTTGTGACTAAATCTGTTACCTATCTAGATAAGTTTTGGGTTGTTACCTTTTTCAGTTATCTAGATGAAAATTAATAAAGTTTATCTTATCTAAGCGTTTTAAGCTTTTGGATAATCTGTTTTTATAAAAATATAATACCGAATCATTTTAAAAAAAAATTAGTTCTATAGTTTTACACATTGTTTTTTCATTCCAATAATTTGAAAAATTTTAAAGAATTAGCCTTTTTCTGCGATATATTATTATCTTTTATCGAGAAAAAAAATATTTAATATTTTAATCTAATTCTTTTATTGATGAGCGTAGCGACGTAGCGAGCGAAGCGAAGATCCATTTTAAGGAAAAATCCCATTTTTTTTTTTTTTTTCTTTTTTTTTCTGTTGATTATGTGTGTTTGTAACACGATTCCGCTAAACCGATACTCAATTTCGATTAAATTTTATGGAGCCTTCGAAATCTCTGAACTTAGAACTGCCACGTTTTTGAGCGCCAATCGGAAAATTTTTTCATAAAAAGCCAAATTTTTCGAATTTTTTTCGTTTAAAATATTTCTTCGACTTATAAAACTAATGTATGTCATTTTTTAATGGTTTTTTTCACAGAACCTTAATTTATGAATTAAGATATTTGTGTGAAATTGAGCGAATCGAAATTATTTCTCTGAAAATCGAAATTTTACGGTTTTTTTCTTTTTTTAAACAAGTCTTTAAATTAAAAACCTACATGCTTACCATTGTAATGATTTTCACAGAACCTTAATTTATGAAATTAATAGATTTTGTAAAATTGAGCGCAATCGAATAATAGTTCTTATGAAATCGCAATTTTACGATTTTTTTCTTTTTAAAAATACGATTATAAAATTGAAAAAATATGTGATTTGTATTTTTTATGTTAATTAAAAATTATTCGACTTTAATAATTTGTCACGAACAAAGAAATCCTCATAACACAATCTTGCAGCTCAATGCCCAATACGCTCATCCAACAACGCGGCGGGACTTAAGCGTTTCCAGTCTAGATAATGTTTTACATTTGATCTTTTATCTTATCTAAATACATTTTTGAAGGATTATCTTTATCTTTACCAATATAAAAATAAATGATCTCGTCACAACACAGCATAACAGTAATACTACTTACTACTACTACTTCCAATCACTACTACTACTTGGAAGATAGATATTAAAATCAGTAGGGCCTATGTACACTAACCTGATATACGGTGTTACAACAGGCAGACAACATGATGATCAGACGCGCAATACATCAACTTAGGAAAAGTAGCTGATATACATTTACAATGTACTTGTTTACCTCCGTCTTTTCTATAATTTCCCGACATTTATAAAGAATCCTCAGCATTTTGGTATAGCTTTAACTCTGTTTGTTCCATGTTTACTTTCAACATAAGGTTTTTAGAATGTTTAACACTTCCGGAGTTTTTGACAAGTCTCCCTCTCTATTGAACGTTTTCGGGCTATTTTCTGTACCTTTTTTGAATGAGCGAAGCGAAGACTTCAATTTCACTGACCCCCCAAAAAATTTAGCTCCAATGTTTTTTTTTTCTTTTTTTTTTTTGTATTTTTGTCTGGTTGTTAGAAGGATTCCGGGCAAACGGCATAAGCGATCTTGATGAAAAATTGAAGGGACCTTCGTTTTCTCTGAACTTAGAGGTGTATTGTTTTTGGTACAATCGAAGAAAATTTCTCATGAATATCGTACTTTTACGATTTTTTTTCGATTTTTAGTGCGATATTTCGTCAATTTGGCCGATTCTGACCAACGGGTGGGGATACACCGTTCATATTTCACATGGACATTAAGATTTGGTGATGTAGTACCTTTTGAAGAAAAAGTTTAAAAAGTTAGCTAGAATCCATAGAAATAAAGGTTTAATATTAGTGTTTCAATTTTTAGTGCGATATTTTCGACACATTTGGGCCGATTCTGACCAAACGGGTGGGGCTACAACGTTCAGATTTCACATGGACATTAAGGTTATGGTGATGTAGTACCTTTTGAAAGAAAAAGTTGAAAAAGTTAGTCAGAATCCCCATAAATAAAGGTTTTAATATGAGTTTTTTGAGGTTTATAATACCAATTAACAAGTAACAATAGAAACTTGACAACAATCACCTACAATACATTCAAAAAGCACTTGCAAAGAAAAGTGCAAACAAACGCAAAAAACGCAAACAAAAAACTTCACAAAAAAAAAACGCTCATCCATCAACGCGTAGGGACTTAAGCGTTTTTCTAGTTATACATACATATATGATGTTTAACCTTGGCTTTATGACGCTGTTAGTTAGTACTGTGGATAGAAATTAAAAAAAGTGACTACACCGGGGATCGAACCTGTGACCTTAGCTGTCCGGACCATACTATTAACAACTGGTATGAGCCACCAATTTAAAACTGTCTAAATTTTGGTCTGTTTGTACATTGTTAATAACGTGTGTAGAGCAGATTGCACTGCCTATTAGACTACATACGAAATTAACTGAAGAATACAAAACCATCTCTGTAACCCTAGAATTGGGATACATTATGTTTATGCCTTGGCTTTAAAGTAGGCGACTATGACGCTGTTATGTTAGTACTTGTGACATAAATTTAAAAAAAAAAGTGACTACAACACATATATAAGCACAATTACAGTAGCTGATGAAGTTGCAGCGACTCATCACAACTTACCTCTGACGTTGTCTATGTGACCGAGACGACCATGAACAGCAAGCGAGCCAGATTCACAGACAAGAAGCAACTTATTGTAGCAAAAACGTACTGTTTATTTAGTTCGCCTGAATTCTTTTTAATCAAGGGATTATATAAGTAGCAAAGAGTGGTAATCAATTGCAGGGCTACTGATAAAATCACCAGGAGGTTTTAAGATCCGAAGATGGAGTCGACAATATTGGTGATCTCATATAGTGAACTGTGAAGTTCTGGTGCGTCGATATGATCTTCATGACAATTTGATTCACCAGCAAACTGAATGGTCTGCACATTTATCATTTCCGATTCTGCCTTATGCATCGCAAAGTTCTTATAACATGGTATTCCCATATTTAAATTACACCATCTTCTTTTACCGCTTTTGTAACAAAATGTTTTATTCTTTCTTTTGGAAATAGTTTTGTCCAACGCATTCCCATTAACATATTTGCCATATTGTGATAATTTTGTACGGAAATCTTTAAATAGTTGTCTGGTTATCATGACCAAGTTGCTAAATATTAATTCAGGTATTAAATTAGAAACTGTGAGCATGAAAGTAAAAACACACGTAGGTACCATGGAGAAGTCCCCATGATAAGAACAAGCAACGAGTGTGTATTGAAGCATAACCGTAAGATTTATCATCAAAAGCTGAATTATTATTGAATGTCTTAATTTTTTGTACAAAGAGGTTTCTACATCAAAAAAAACACCAAGAAATGAGATTTTGGTTAATACGTAAAGAAGTTTGTCACGATTGATGGTAGACATAATCCGAGAGTATATTAGTTTTCTGAATACGCCTAACCATATCAGGATGTGAGCGGCATCTATGGTGTGTGACCGGAACCCATGGGTGAAGCATCAGTTTATTGAACCAATGAATTCACACACAAGGAATACTAGAGCGATACACAAGGCAACACTGTAGATCGTGGCACTTCTTGAGGAACGGTAGACAGTAGAGCACCCCTTGTTATCTACGCCATAGGGCGCCACGCCCAACAGCCGAGAGAATAGTATCAAAGGCTTGATTGCACTGTTGAAATCCATGATTCTACTTAATATAAGCACACTTATTTTAATAGCAAGAGCATCTTTTAGTTCTCTAGCTGTACTAACGCAACATTGAGAATAGCAATATGTAGCTCTTGATTTTCTCAACTACACTAATGCAACTGGCTTCTTTGATTTGCAACGTAATCATTTAATTCCATCATCCACTGTACACAACACCACTTAACGTTATTATTTCAATCTGTCACAGAATAGAAATTATGTTTTCTGTTTATTTATGTTGTTTACATGGAAACATGATTGGACATGCATCTTACGTCATTGATGGGCATTGTTATGTTACTCATGATTATACCTTTATTGGCAATTTAAAAATAAAATATTAAGATAATAAAATTATAATTAATATTCTAGTGTTTTTAGAAAGTTAATTCAAAATATTAAAATAATTTCATGTAAGAAATTACCACGAAATTGTTGAGTCATTATCGATTTATATGATTCACTTTTAACAATGATCGATAAGGATTTTTATTGTTTATGCCATACATATAAGCGCGCATAATGAGCTCTGTGAGTTTCAAAGAGATAAACGTAAAATTGATTTATTTTGTTTTGTTTTAAGTTTTTGTGTTGTAAATTGTGTAAAATTGGATAACTTGTGTTTTCGTGTTTAACATGAACGAAGAAGACTTTTTAGCGACAATATATGCGAGGATGAATGCAACTCCCACGTAAATTATTATTCTGCAAACAATTGAAAGCAATGATGATTAAAGTACTACTAACGCACGCACTGGTCTCGTCTTTGATAGTCTAACGTTACTCTAACTTACATTTTGCAGGCACGGTATTTGCAACAAATAAAATATTGTTTATTTCTTTTATTTATCATGATGTGATGCTTAACCCTTTATAGTACAAAAGACCGGGACCCAAAATTTTGCTTTCTACCTTAACAATTTTGATTTTTTGATATTTTAATGAATTTTAGAATTTTTTAATATTTTTTCTTTGGTCTTTTAGGGAAAATAAGCAGATTTTGGATTACAAATTGCATCGAAGTTGGGGAAAAATCAAAATTTAAGTTTATGTTTAAAAAAAAATGCAATTTTTCATGTTTTTCCTTTTTTTTACATGTTCAAATTGAATATTCTACAGGCAAAGAAAATATCCTGGACATCCCGGAAATTTGTGTATTTTTGTGTTTTCATGCACAATTTGATATTTAAACCATAACAAAAATCGTTGTTATCATTAGAATTTAGTGGGAAAAAATTCTACCAATTCCGAATAAAACAAAGCAGCTTCTTACCCGGGTTAAAAGTATGAAAAACTAACAGATATAACTGTGTAGCTTTTGAAAAGTGGTGGGAAATATGTATCCCACTGTCCTATAAAGAGTTTTAAAGGGGTAGTCGCCCGCTAAACTCAAAAAATATATTCATTCAGGCTAACTAGTTAGGAATTTGGAAATTAAAAGGAAAATTCTTAGGTCCACCATGACCGGGAAAAAATTTGTCACACTTGCTATTTTTCGAGCTAGGCCCCATCGTTAAAAATCTCCCATAATAATCCGAAAATAGAGTTGATAGTCATACTGTCCTCATACAGGAACCGTGAAGTTCTGCAGCGTCGAAATAATTTTCCTCACAATTTGATGGACCAACAATCTGAATGTTTTATCGTGTATCTTTTCCTTTCCAGGCTTATGCAACACGGTGAGTCTCCCAAATTTTAAATGATAAACCCTCTTTAAATTTTGAAGTCTACTTTCCCTTCTGTTTAAAAAAAGTTCTTTCTTTTGTTGAATACTTTTTCGTCCAAAGTGTTCACTTTTAACAATTGGTAATTTTGATAATCTTGAAAAAAAAGCTTTAAAGATTTGTCCATTATCAGAATGAAGTTTTTGAATAAATTTCGGGAATTTTAATTCACAAATACTTTTGAACAGTAAAACTACACAGGTCCCTGGGATAACTCCACCTGATATGAGTAAAAAAATTATTAAAAAAAAAACAAAAAAAACAACTAAATTTGAAACAGGACCCGAATTATAGAGATAACTTGAATATCCTTGTCTACTGGGACTGAAAGATCAGAATTTACACAAAGAGAAAAAAATTCAAACTGTATTTTGACCGATTACTGACACATAATGCGTAGCCTACTAGAAGAATTTGTAAAAGTGGCAATCCATTATTAAGAGTTAGTGACATTAAATAGTGACGGTTTATCCTTGTGAATTTCTTTAAATTTGACTTAAAGATGCAAGAATCAGAGAGACTACAAAGATGAACTGAAAACACCGTAGATTGTGGCACTTCTTGAGCAACGGTAGACAGTCGAGTGTCCCATGTGATCTACGCCAAGACCCGGGACGAGAGAATAGTATCAAAGGCGGTTAAAATATCGTTTCTAATTTTCTAAACTTTACTTATGGCAACTGCTTGAGGTCATCACATAAGGTAGCGTAGAGTTAGTTCACTTAGTATCAATATTTATATAACTTCGTCATTTAAGTGCTTTCTGTTATTTTAGTCAAATGCAACAAGGAGTTCGAATATTCCCAATGTGGCCATGGGTATAAGAAAACATTTCTTGATACCATGAGAAGAATATTAAAAATACCGCCGCGGCTTTGATATGGGGGAGAAAGGGCAGTATTGCACATTGCCCTCTATTTTTTCGCTAATCTCTGTATTTGTATTCTGGGTTGGTGAGTTAAGAAAAAAATAAATTTGTTTGTTGTTTGTCCAAAATCAGGTTCCACAAAATAATTGTAGAAAAATTTTTAGTTTGTTTTGCGTTATAGCGCTCCGTCGAAAAAATGAAATGCGGGCTGCATCGTGGGGTTAAATGACAATCAGTGTTTTAAATTTGGGGGCCCGATTTGCTAAAATACCCGCCGGAAAACATCATAATCTGAAAAATTCCCGATGAAAAGTAAAAACAGCAAAATTTTTTTCACAATACTGCGTCGTTTATCTTTTATTTGCATTATATAAATACTACCTTTAAAAACCAAACTAAAGAATCGTCCCACCAAGAGTAAAGCAGGATGTTTGGGGCCCTTTTCGAATTGAACATCCAGTTTTATTGGAGGGGTTATTTTTAATTGTTAACTTCAGACCTAGGAAAGTACAAAGTACCTTTTTTTCCCCCGTGACACCCAGCATCTCATACTATAAATCTTTTGGCTTTTTTCAACGAGGACTGAATATATTTGTCATTTCATTGACTTCAGTTTTTATGAAAATTCACCTCCAACAACCCCGCTGAATCAGTCTTAGAATGATTTTTTTGCAACCCGAGTATTTCAAATTTATCACAGATCCGTTTCAAGACCTCGAAATTTTTTTGCTGCTTTCTGTCCAAAATATGGTATTCCCCTTTGGTCACCTTGGTTTGGGGTGTGCAAAATTTTCATAGTTGGTTATTTTTTCAGCTAGCCTATGAATGAGCCCCCTTTTTTATTTTTGGCTTGTACGTTTTCGTTTGTTATAATTGACCTAATTAATTCCCTTTTTTTTTATTTGAACCCTTTGCCTTTAGGGCTCAGACCTTGATTCAAGTGTCAACATTTTTATGGAAAAATGAAAAATTTAAAAAAAAATAATTAGTTCCATTTATGTCCGAAAAAGACCAAAAACGAAGAATAAATCACATTTGATTGGTATAATTTTCTTATTGATGCCGTAATGCATGCAAGAAATAATCACTCTTTGAAAATGTTTTATTTTATTTATTACGTGATGGATCAATCCCTTTATACAAAATGTAAGAAATATTTTTTTATATTCATTTTGAGATACTTGTCTACTTTCCATCTCAAATTTATAGATGTAGAATGTGCATTTTAGATAAGTCAAAATTTATAGATTATAAAGCTGGTCACAGTTATTCAGCACTTACCTTTGACATAGTGGTTGAAGATGCAGATACAATGAACAGCATGCGAGCCAAAGCCAAACTCAAGAAGAAAATAATGGCAACAGCGGAAACGATTTTTATCAATTCTCCAACTTCCCTTTCATTAACCTAATTATAACAGAAGAAAAGTGTAGTTATCATCTGAATGGTGATGTACGAAAACCCTAAGACGTTCTGAGATCCGAAGATGGAGTTGATAGTCATGCTGACCTCGTAAAGTGAACCGTAAAATTCTGCTGCGTCGAAATAATCTTCCTCGCAATTTAAACGAGCAATATCTTTTATCGTACGCACAGTTTTGATTTTCTCTTCAGTCTTATGAAACACAATGCGTCTGCCATTTGTTAGTGATGACACCCTATTGAGATTAGAACTTCCACATTTTCCATTTTTGTAACAAATTGTTTCATCCCCTTTATTGAAAACATTTTCGTCCAAAATATTAACTTTTTCATTTTTTTTTTAAATTTTTTACTAAAAGCTGTAAAGAGTTGCCCAGTTTTTCAGAATCAAGTTTTTGAAAAATAATTCAGGAATTTATTTGACAAGTGTTATGAAAAGAAAAACCCACAAAGGTACCGGGATATGTCCACCGATTGAGTATGTACTATATAAATGCAACTGTCGCATAAGATAAAAAAACGCGATCTAAATTTGTGATGTAACCTGAAATTTTGTATAATGATGACTGTACATCAAAAAAGACACAAAAATGTAAAATTTGCGAAAAAAAAAAATTTATTTAATTTGACACGATTTACATGAACATAATGCTACTAGAAGAATTTTTGTAAATTTTGGCTACCCATGATAAACGGAGCAAAAATTTTAATAGGCGATGGTTCCCTATTGATGTTTTTTATTGGACTTTTTAAGAAAAGAACAGGGAGACTAGAGAGATACAAACACAACACGTAGATCGTGGCATTTTCTTGAGCAACGGTAAAACTTTTTTTGCCCATTTATCTACGCCATAACGCCAGGCCCAAGAGCCGAGAGAAATATAAAAGGCTTGATTGCGGTGTTGAAATCCATATTGCCGGGATCGCTTCAGTTGGGTTTTTCTTTATTGGACGGTAATGAGAACAGGGAACTGAGAGATACACACACAAACACTGTGATGTGGATTTTTGAGAAAGGGTAGAACTTTGTTTGTCCAATTTTATCACCCCATAAGGCCCCGGGCCCAAGAGCCGAGAGAACGGTATAAAGGCTTGATTGCGGTGTTAAAAATCCATTTTGCCGGGCAGCTTCAGTTGGTGATGTTCTTTTTTGGACTTTGATGAAAGAATCAGGGAGACTAGAGAGATACCCCGGAAACATGTAGATCTGGACTTTTTGAGCAACGGTAGAACTTTTTTTGTCCATGTTATTACGCCATAGGCCCCGGCCCCAAGAGCCGAGGAACAGTACAAAGGCTTGATTGCGGTTTTAAAATCCTATTGCCTGGATCAGCTTCATTTTGGTGATGTTCTTTTTTGGAGGGTTTTGAATGCAAGAATCGGGGAGACTAGAGAGATACACACGAGACAACATTAGACGTGGCACTTTTGAGAAAAGGGTTTTAGAACTTTGTTTTCCATTTTTCTACCCATAGGCGCCAGGCCCAAGAGGGGGAGAACAGTATAAAGGCTTGTTTGGGGTTTTGAAATCCTATTGCCGGATCGCTTCATTGGTGAGTTCTTTTGGACGGTGAATGCAAGAATCAGGGAGACTAGAGAGATACACCAAGACAACACTTGTGCGTGGCACTTCTTGAGAAAAGGGTTTTAAAAAACGTTGTTTGCCAATGTTTCTACCCCTAAGGCGCCAGGCCCAAGAGCCGAGAAACGGTATCAAAGGCTTGATTGCGGTGTTAAAACCCATATTGCCTGGATCAGCTTATTTGGGGTGATGTTTTTTTGGAGGTTGAATGCAAAAATGGGGAAACTAGAGGGATACACACGAAAACACTGTTAATCGTGGCATTTTTGAGCAACGGTAGAACTTTGTTTGTCCAATTTATCTAGCCTAAGGCCCAGGCCCAAGAGCCGAGAGAACGATCAAAGGCTTGATTGCGGTGTTGAAATCCATTTGCCTGGATCAGTTCATTGGTGATGTTTTTTATTGGAGGGTTGAATGAAAGAATAGGGAGATAGAGATATATCCCAGAAAAAACACGTAGATTGTGGCATTTTCTTGAGCAACGGTAGAACGTTTTTGTCCAATGTTATTACGCCATAAGGCGCCGGCCCAAGAGCCGGGGAGAAGGGTATCAAAGGTTTTGATTGGGGTGTTGAAATCCATATTGCCTGGATAGCTCATTTGGGTAGTTTTTATTGGAGGGTTTTGAATGGAATCAGGGAGACTAGAGAGATCCCAAAACGACAACACTGTAGATCGGGGCACTTCTGAGAAAGGGGTAGAACGTTTTTTGTCCAAGTTACTAGCCATAAGGCCCCAGGCCCAAGAGCCGAGAGAACGGTATCAAGGCTTGATTCCCCCGGGTTGAAATCCAATTGCCGGATCAGCTTGGGTGATGTTCTTTTTTTGAGGGTTGAAGCAAGAACAGGGGGGACTAAGATATATAACCGAAAAAACACTTAGATTGGGCACTTCTTGAGCAAGGGTAGAACGTTTTTTTGTCCAATGTTTCTCGCCTAAGGCCCCAGGCCCAAGAGCCGAGAGAAGGGTATAAAAGGCTTGATTGCGGTGTTGAAATCAATTGCCTGGATCGCTTCATTTGGTGTTTTCTCTATTGCTTTCTACCTGCAAATCAAACTTCAAGTTGAATTGGTATTTAAATTACGTAAACCCTATAAAAACTAAGCTTCTGTTGTGAATCCGAGTGTTTTTTAAATTCCCTATAGCTTTTGGGAAAAGTAACTCACCTGAAAAATTTTATTTCTAAATTATTTTTTTCTACTTTTTTGAGTTTTGCAACGTGGCAAAACTTTGAACCGACGAGACATTGCAGTTCATTTCAGGCTAAACTTTTCTTTTTTTTTTTTTTTTATTTTGAAATGGTTTGTCTTTTTTCCCAATCTGTAAAGTTTAAAAAATCCCCTGATTTTTTTCTTTTTTTTACACGGAAATACAAAAAAACCCTACAAATTTGCTGCATTTGATCTTCTAAAATTATACACGAGTGTTTTAAGGGAAGTTTTAGTTTTTCATTTTTTACAGAATAATCAGTTTTTTTACTCAATTTTGGTGGGTAAAGTGAAAAATAACAAAAAAAATTGAAGTTTTTTTTATTCTGAAGAATAAATAGTTCATATTAGATTTAAAATCATTTTTAAACCTTACTTGTACCAAAGACAAGTAGTATATCTATTTAGTAAATCTTTGTAGTTGACGAAACTCCTTTCATTTTTTACAGTTTTTGGGGGGATTTAAAGTTTTAAATTTACTGAGGGGACCTCAAAGCTTTTTTAAAAGTTTGTTTTTTGTTTATACCCAAGTGTCAATATTATTTTTTTACACTTTCTTGCAGCAGAAAAGGTTAATTTGAATTTATATAAGCCCTTTTCGATTTTAAATAGTGATTTTTTTTCATTCAGAAGGGTTTAAGTATTGTACCGTGTGAAGTTGCAGAAGAAATATAAAAAAAAAAGCCAAAGTGACTTAGTAAAGTTTTTTTTTCATCGAATGTGTAAAAAATTTGAGCAATAGAACGTTTTATTGCTTGGACGTGGGAATGAAATAAGGTATAGACTGGAATACCAAGCAAGTGTCTTCAAGTGGTGTTCAAATGTCTTAAACTAAAGAATAGAAAAAGAAGAGTTTCGCCGAGAGGTACTGTTGAATTGTTTTTCCCCTCTAAGTGTACCGATCTTTTAATCATGATTCGACAAAGAGTCTAAAAGTAATGATGAGTTGCAAAAAGGTTTACCAGTTTTGAAAAAAGGGAATGAAGCTTGGACATCAAATTTACGTAATTTGGATAAGATATAGACATTTGGGGTTTTTCTTGAACGTAAAATTTTTGATATATTGCTTGCTGTGAAACATATTAGTGAATCTTTTCTAGGGGTTTTATTACTTTTGACAATTATAAAAAAAGAATTTGATCGTAAAAGGGGAAGGGGGGGAGGGTTAGTTTTTTATATTGCTGAAAGTTCATGTAAAGTGTGTTGAGGAAAAGTTAAATTTCCGAGGATTTTGATTTGCATTCATTTAAATTCTGGTTCCCAAAATGTAAAACCAATGTTTTTTTACAGCATTTTTAAAAAGCTCCACACGAAAAGTTAAAAAGAATTTTCAGATTGTTTTGAAGTTTAGTAAATAATTTAAATTGGGAAGCTAATAATTATTTTTTTCTATGTGATTTCAACATTGATTTGAGTAAGAAGACATACCGTAAATATTTAAAAATTCTCACTAGATCACAGGGTTTGGGTTTTGCAATTGATAAAATCTTTATGGGGTTAATAATGGGTCGGGCTACTTTAATTGATCACTTTTATGAAAATCAAAGAAAATATTATTCATCAGGTCTTATAAGTGTAGGATTAATATCATAATTAATTTATTGTGTTCGTAAGATTAATAAGAAAAATTTTTCCCTAATTTTTGAAAATACTAAAAATTATAAGAATTTTGATTGGAAAGGGCAGGTAAATGAAGAATATAAAGTGGTCCCTTTGACAAATTGGTAGGGGCGGAAAGTTCAGATGATAAATTAGAAATGTTTTTTTAAAGTAACCGGGGAAAACTCTAAATAGCAAGCCCCCCCCTTTAAAATTAAGAGTTAAAGGAAAACCCCAGCCCCGGTTAACACCCAATTTTAGGAAACCATGCTAGGAGAGCCCATTTGCGAAAAAGAATTCAGAATTTTTAAAAGGGCCCCATCAAGTGGGGGGGTACAAGAAGTTAGAAATAAGTAATAATCAGTTTCGTTTTTAAGCGTGAGTTTTTTAAGTCTTCTTTTGATAATGATTTTTCTTCAAAATTTTTAGGTCAGTTTTTTAATAAGTTGAGGGGTAAAAAGTGAAAAAAGAGTGTACATACCCTCATTGCGAAATGGGTATCCTAACGTCAATCCTGACTTTTGTTTTTTGTTACAGAAAAGTTTTGTTGTGAACGATGAGATTTTTCCAGTGAAATTGGTAAGTTTAAAATTTAAATAGAAAAAAGAAATTTTGACCCCCGCAGTAAAGGTAAAAATAAAGAAGTCATTTCAGCAATTTAAAAACCCCTTTTAAAATTTAAAAAGCCGACAACACTTAAAGAATTTCCCATGCATAGTATTAAGAAATGGCATCAATGTCTTTATTGGCGATCTAATTCCATTTCTTTTTGAGGGGATTTCCCCAAAACCAGCTGAAATTGGGGAAGGGTAATCCTATTTTTAAGGGGTAAAAGGGAAAAGAGTGATAGGGGTTCTTATGACCTATATCAAATCTTCCAATTGTAGGGAAAAATTATTGAAAATATTTTTACATGGGTTATTCATGAAATGGGTGCATTGAAGGGTTTAAAGGGAAAAACCAAAAGGGTTTTTGGAAAGGTGATCAACGCAAAGGCCCTTCTAGCATTTACGATTTACTATAAAGGGATTGACAAGGAAGGTAAGGTTGGAGCTGTTTTTTTTTGATCTTAGGAAAGCATTTTATTCGTACCTTTTTTTTCCTTTTTAATAAAAAAATAAAAAACCAGGTATAAAAATAAGTCCTTATTTGTTATCAATATTTTCGGGTTCTTTTTAAAAAGAAAATGTTTATCAAAACTTGCAAAAAATAGTTCAAAAATATTCAATTTATTTTTGGGGGTACCGCAAGGATCAATTTAGGACCCCTTTTTTTTATTCTTTACATGAATATATCTACTAAATGGGGGAATCAATTATATTTTATATGCTGATGACTGGTTTTATTTAGAAGGTGGGATGTTAAGAGATCGCAAGACGTCTTTAAAAGTTTTAAAGAGGGTGGATGATTGGTTTAAAACTCAGGAATTGATATTTTAAATTTTAGTAAAACAAATTTTTTGATTTTTCATAAGGCTAATGATAGAAGCTATGATCTTCATTTGCGTTGAAATTTTAAGGTAATCTAATTTCTAGAGTATATAATTTAAATATCTTGGAGTTTTCTTAGATTGCAATTTAAATTTTAAAAAACATTATAATTTTATGTAAAAAAGTATCATCACAATAGAATTATAATAGAATGAAGAGGGTTTTTAAAAAATAAAAAAGTTGAGGGGATTGTAGATTCTTTTAAATTTACTCTATTAGTTTTTGTTTAGTGTTTGGGCAGTAAGACCTTCTACCCAATAGTTTTTCTTCAGAAAAGAAATTTACCATCTGTTGTTTAATTCCTAGCCAAGTTTTCAATCTGATTGTTCAGTTTAGGAAAGAATGAAATATAGCGTATGGTAAAAACATACAAAATATTGAAAGGATTATTCAGGTATTTTTCCCAATATTTTTCAATTTGTTGATCGTGATAGAAATTCATTCTAATGAACTCTTTTAAAAATTCCTAAATTTTTTTTAAATTTGAATCATTAAGGAAAAAATCATCTTTTCAAAGGGATCCTTTTTGGAATTTAATTTTTTATATATTTGAAGCCCAAATTTTCTGACTAGGAAAAGTAAATTTAAAAATAAAAATTTAAGCAATGATAAGAATGAAAAAAACAAAGAAGAATTTATTTTTTTCTATTATTTGTGGGGCATTGTCTCGTGTTTTTGTTATTTAATTTATTTCATATGTTTTTTCAGTTTTGCTGTTCTCTTTGTTTTTTTCATTATTTCTTTGATTTTTATGTATTCAATTATTTTCAATGATATTTTTCTGCCTAGATTGTCTGGTTGCCGCCCCTGGGGGAACTTTTAATTTAGTTAGGTTCCTGTACATTGCTGTGATCGGTTTTTGACTTGAACAATTTTAAAAAATTTTATATCTGATATAATTTATATTAGAGTCGATCTTTTGACTAAATGTTATCAAGATTTTTAACACAAGAAGATGGTTGAACACAAGAATGAAGATTTGGTTCGGTGGTTTCTTGCGAAAATTTATTACTCCCGATTTTTGTTCCCCATTTTTGGGAAACCTCATATTCGTTTGAGTGGGGTGTGTATAAATCATTTTTTTCTTTTCGTTTTTTTTTTTTATGTTTTTATTTTTTCTTCTTCTTTTTTTTTTTCTTTCTTTTTTTTTTTTTTTTTCTTTTCCTTTTTTCTTTCTTTTTTTTTTCTTTTTTTTTCATTCCCCACCCCTTTTTTAAAATCGTTATTCTAAATTGCATTTTTAAAATTTCCTTTTTTTTTGTTATAAATTGTTGAAAATTTAATGCATTGTTGTAATTTACTATTTAAAAAATTTACTTAAATGAGTTTATTTTTGGCTGCATCTATGTAATTGATTTTTTTAGTTGTCCCCCTTTGAAATCAGTTTTTTAACTGAATAGGAAAAACGTTAAATAAATAAATAAAAAAAAATAAATAAAAATAAGGGGAAATTATTTTTGATGTTGAAGCAATTCATTTAATTTGTGAAAATCATCCTGCCCAACACGTTTTGTTTTTATTGATTTATGAAAGCAAACCATTATCATGAAAATATTTTATTATGTAGGGCAAAATTTTCCTAGTAGGTTGAAAAATTATTAATATGTAATAATATTGTAATAAATAAATTATTTTTTGCACTCTCTTTAATTGTAAAACATGATGCTGTACGATAATACAGTGTGAAAAAATAAACAAACATTACACTAATATTTACAAAATTATGTTCAAGATTATTGGTTTGATTTCCAATTCAGGCAGAGTGTCTTAGATATTTGCACATCATGTTCCATCAATGTGAAAGATGGAGGTATGTGAACGGTGACTTTGTAGCCTTCAAATGAATGTTAGTTTGAGAACATTATGGGGGTGCTTTCATTTTGCTGAATAGACGATAACACACAACTAAATTTTTTTAAAGACCAGAATTTGGTTCTCACAAGTAAACACCACTAAATAATTTTCGAGTGTGAATACAGAAGACAAAACAACAATCACTTTAGAACTAAATGTTTTAGCCCAGGTGCTGAAATATGTGAGTCCAATACAAACGAAATTCGGCCAGTAATTATATAAAGAGTTAGACCCAATAGTTTATTTGTTGTTATGATTTGCCTTTTGATGTTATTTACCTCCACAACAAAAGGTTCCTGTTACCTAGGAGGTGACTTCAATTAATCTGGTAATGAGGTGGTGGTCGCTACGTTGCTTGAAAGTGGGGCCATCTGGATAAAAATGCCCAGGTATGTAGAAAACCACAGCCGACTATCTGAAACCAAGTAAAATATCTTATGGTATCTTAGCTGTAGCTGGAATGTGGAGAAATTATAAACAAAAGATTTTAAAAACAATAATTTAATTTGGGTAAAATATTGGCAGGAAATCTCCACTGTACATCCCGAACTTCTGTACCATGTCTCGTTTCCGCTGTTTACCCCAGACGTTTAAATAATATAGAATAGTTTAAGACATGATTTCGTCCGCTGTGGCACAAAAACGATAAAAGCCCCGGGTTTCCGATGCGTGTGGCTCTACGAGGACGTGGGTTCGAATCCCGCATAAGGCATCGGGTTTTTGTCCTTCATCGTCATCTACCACCATGCATAGTCTCGAATAACAATATTGCACAATTATAAACGTAAGCAAAAACATAAATAAAATAAATTTAGACATAACTAATAAATAAAACCTGGGAACCAATACCACAATACCTTAATCAGCGTGCCGTTCCAGATCGTCTCCATTTGGCACTGGTTGTCTTGAAATAAACATTTTCACTATCACCAATATAAAATGGTTTCAAACCCATGGGCATTTAATACAGATAATAAGGCGTTATCAGTTTATTGAAAAGATTAATTTAAAAGTGTTCTATTACCGATGTGATGAGGGTGGCGTCTATTGGGAAGAGTCCACAAGCCGAGAACTGAACCTTGTGGTGAAGGATCTAAAGGGAGACAACGCCTGCATCTGAAGGGGAAAACACGGCTACATATTTTTACATTTACTCAAAATAAACGTCCAGATTTTGGGGTTTGTCTATAAGTGAATATGACTTCTTATCTGCTCCTATTTCGGAAATGTGTTGCTGGTAAGCAAAATTTTATGAAATCTAAATGTGATGTGATTTTAGAGTCTACTTTTACTTTAAAAGCTCAAGGTAATAATATTACTACAGTTAAAAGAACGAATTTATTACGTACTTGATCTCTAAATCGAGCAGTCTTTGCACGGCTCTGTAACCTTGCCACAGTGTGACCCAGCTCTTCTGCCTGCAAAACAAGCAACACGATGCTGGCGTGAAGGATTTAAACTTGGCAACTATTGTAACTATTTACATTTAACATTTAACACTTATAGTTGAAATTAACACCAGTAGGATTGAGTATTGAAGGGAAAAAAAAAACATGCAAGGAGGAGGAAGGTGAAGAAGTTTTATGTTGTAGGGGCGTGGTGAATTAAAGGGAAGTTCAGATGCGGGAAGACAGGAAAGAGTGGGGTTTATTGGTGGAGAGGCAGATGTAGGTTTTAGAATGAAGATGATGGAGAGCTGAGCCGGGCAATCTCTGCACCAAACTGTTTCGCGCCCTAGATATCGGGCAAGGACACCACTCAAACGCAAAATGTGGGAAATCCATTATAAAAAGTTTATTTTTTATTTTAACATTGCACCTTTTATTAAAAAGATAAGCATTTAAAAAATAAATACGTTCTAATGTATGTTGCTAACTGACTTCACATAATCTTACCTGTGCAAGAGTATAACAACATGGGGTGATTGATGACACTGGAAGACAGAACAGCAAATAAAGTGTTCTTTTCGCCAAACTCGATCAGAAAGTAGAATAAAGAGTAAAGCGTAATCATTAACACCAGAAATATGATTGTGAGTGATAACAGATTCTAAAATCCGTAAATGGAATCCACCATCAAAGTTGTACTGTGAAGAACGGAATGAAATGTCCATTCATCGACAATTTGATCAAATTTGATTGATTCACCAGCAACATGTACGTCATGGGTCATTAAACTTCTTAAATAGTGTTATCGTCTTTTTTTTAAAAGTGTCATCTTTATGTGGGAAATGAAATATTTGACATTAAGTGACGATGTCCGGTCTCTATTTCGTCGTTTGGGAAGATCTTTGTCATAAATTGTGAGAGATGTATGTAAACACTCATTCTTATCAGAATGTTTCCATGATCTGATCTGAGTTTATTAGGGAAAAGCTTAAAGAGAATCTTATGCATAAAGTGTGAGGCTATTGAAATGCACTTCTGGGATGATTTTTGAAATTACTCCACAAAGAATACTACATACATTGGAACCTGTTAGAAAGTGGTCCCCTTTGCACACAAACACAAGCAATCAAAAAGAATGTTAGAACAAACAATCACAATTTCCCCTGTGCAATGATGTAGTTACGATATTTATTGAATTCAGAAGGATTCACATCAAAATATCAGAAAGATGGGAAATATTATTATAGATAAGGAGAATCTTTTTCCGGCTGACGAAGCATACAACATGCGAGTATACAAACGCCAGGAATGTGCACGTTGTTTGCAGTTGTCCAGCCGTTGTCATTATTGGAGATTCGTGAAGTTGAGTACTTCTTTGGTAGGACGTCGAGGCAAATGTCATACAGCAGGCATAGGTCACTCACCAGATGATGGCGTAGGCTGCTCTGCTGACTTGATCGTCTTTCTGTACGACACGGAGCATCCAGTCTGGACAAAACTATAAGGTGACAGGCCGAACAGTCGAGAAAATGTGATCAACAGTTTGATTGCAGTGTTGAAATCCATGATCGGCTGAGGTTTGTTAAAAATGGTAAATCTATCAACACCCTTATTCACAAATATCTATAACACTGTTCTTACAAAACAAGAAGATGTTAAATTAAAATCTACAATATTAATTTCATTCATTGTAGCTATATGTTTTTATGTATATATTGTGGAAAGTCACGGATCGTCGAGTTCTTTAATTTGACATAATATGTCGTAGTGATTGTGTACTGACTGTATTCACTAGCCCAACTACTGGAAGCAAAATAATTGCTCCTTCGTTACTTCATAGAACATACATTTAATTTTATGGAGACCCAACAAAATCGATCGAAATATGTTTGCCATGTCACCCAGCTAAATAATTTAATTTTACAGAATTCTGACGAGTGGCGTTTGATTACTTATAACACATGATCTATAGAGTTATCCTGTGGTCGATTATGGTGAATGCCAGGTATACCAATCAACACTGGTTGGGATAGACAAACAAACTGCAGAAAAGAATTCAATTTCTTAAAAAATCAACGATACACTGTTTAAAGTAAGCAATAATTAAAAACCATATGAAATTTTTTTAAAAACAAACACCTTATCCTTTTATTGAAGAGTCAACAGAAATTTACCACGACCGAATTAACCACCGACTTAACGAGTAAAATAGGGGTGTACCGGTATTTGTTGTTTTTTATTCTTATGTGAATGATAACTGGTTCATCTAAATATGATCACTCTGCAAATGACTATTTTAAATTTTTACACCCTTCGCAGAGTTGGTGACCTCAGGGATGAATGACTGACTAGGGTGGGGTACTTTGCTTAAAGTATAGGTTAAATTTGATCAGTACACTACTCGCCATAGCTTACCTCTGACATGGTCGATGAAACTGAGATAACAATGAACAGCAAACGAGCCAGGGGGCCCAAACCCAAGGGAAGCAAATGGTTGTTATTACAGCAAAACGTGTTTTAATTCTCCTGGTTCCCCTCCATGCAACGAATTATAGCAGAAGTAGAGCGTTGTTATCATCTGTAGTGTGATGAACGAGAACACTAGAAGGTTTTGAGATCCGAAGATGGAGTTGACATTCATGCTGACCTTATACAGTGTGCTGTGGAGTTCTGCTGGGTCGAAGTAATCTTCCTGCCATTTTGATGAACCAATCTGTATGGTATGCATAGGTATCAGTTCAGTTTGAGGCTTACGAAGCAAGAGGGATCTACCATCTTTTATTGATGACACCATATTCAAATCAGTCCTCTCACTGTTTCCAGTTTTTATAACAAACTGTTTCGTCCGGTTGTTATATTCATTTTCGTTCACAGCATTCCCATTAATATTTTTTTATATTTCGAAAATTTTTTACTAAAAGCTTTAAATAGACGGCCGGTTGTCAAAATCAAGTTATTAAATATAAATTCTGGAACTACATTCGACAAAGTAAGTATGAAAAGAAAAATACACAAATGTGCCTTAGAGAAGTCCTCCTTATATAAACTAGTGTGAATGCAACAAAGTTTTGAAAGATTTAATAGCACGATCTGAAAAATGATTGATAATCTGAACGTCTTGTACACTGAAGATGGTACATCAAACACAACGCAAAGATGAGAAATTGGTAAAAAACATGCAGTAGTTTGCTTCGATTTAAAATAGCACATAATGCGTACGTGGATATGTTGTAATAGAGCATAGCCATGTCAAAGATGTGAGCAGCATCCATAGCGGGTGATCCAAATGCCTGTGCGACGATCTTAGTTGGACCCATTTAAAATAAGTGTCAGGTAAAAATAGAGAGAGAGACACACGAAAAACACTGTAGATCGGGGGCACTTCTTGAGCAACGGTAAAACCGTTGAGTGTCCCATGTTCTACGCCATAAGGCGCCAGGCCCAACAGCCCGAGAGAATAGTATCAAAGGCTTGATTGCAGTGTTGAAATCCATATTCACAGAAGCAACAACTATGTTTTGAGTTCTCTTCAGGACTCTCTAGCCTGCACTAATGTAGCTACTACAGCTGTTGAAGGTGCATATTTCAATTACATCGACTCAACTAATGCGTTTGCTGTAAGAGCATTGCACATTATAATTAAATTAATGTTGAGCATCTTGGTATCTTTATATAAACATTACAATTTCTATATTATCATCAAAGTAGGCTATGTTTATTCAAGTCAATCCCAACTAATCGCGGTCGTGCATAACTGACACTGACAGTTCATTACGTGCAGAACTTAATTGGCTGATTATTCATGCTGCAGCAATTCGTAATATTATTGTTATTATTAATTTAATACTCATAAATAACAAAATCCACCCCGATCGGGGTTCGAACCCAAATCTGCCACATTCCAGGTAGGCGCCTTAGCCAACTAGACACCGAGGCGGTAACTATTTAACTTCTGAATGATGGGAACAATAAAGCAATTGTGCACCATTCAAGGAAAATATTGGATATTTAGACGATTTTATTATAGGTATACATTTAAAGAATTGTAATATTTCATCTGATTTACAGAAGTCTTTAAATCTATGAATGAACCATTCACAAAACATACCCGACTGTACATGTGGATCATTCCCGGTATGATCAATACCAAATATAAACGAAAAACACAAAGAAACAAAGTAAGAACAGAACATTTAACACGTTAGTTACCATACACAGAAACCAAATGCTAAACAACAATTAAGAGGTGCCTGTTCACGAGCGGACGAGTATTAAGCGGGGTGCTGGTTGTCACGTCATTGCTTGAAAGAGGGGCCATTGGATCACGATCACGAGGTATGTAGCAATGCTAAACATTTGAAAATAATTAAAATTCATTAAGTAAACCTTAGTTCATAATCGAATAAAACAAAAGAGTCTCCAGCAGTGAAACATTATTAAAAATATAATAACTAATACAGATACAACACATGACGTTTCAGGTAATGGCCGGAAGTTAAGATTGAACAATATTGGCGTCTTAACCTGAATTGGACGGTTCAATGTTTCGTTTGAGATTCTTTGAATTCAAGGACAAAATATAATCAATAAGAAGGATGTGTTGTTGTATTCTATTATCTTTTCACACTTTGGGTGTGTTATGTCTTTGAAATCAATGAACCCTTGATCGAAACATTGAACTGTCTAATTCAGGTTTACAATTCAATCAATGACTAATTAATGTTCCCCCTGTTGCAGACGAGCACTGCAGGGGCGCGATCGTGGGTGTTAGAAGTTGAAACACCCCTCCAAATATTCTGAGTTTAAAAAT
>JAMZAV010007184.1:0-53254 GCA_024449915.1 Sweltsa coloradensis | reverse complement strand
TTTTTTTTTTTTTTTTTGTCCCGGGGCGGGGAGGGGGAGTCTAGTCGTTGTCGAAAACCCCTGGCGCCGTCCCAAGATGACTGCCGGCTCTGCTCGCGCTGGTGTTGTCGCGTAGTCTAGTCGATGTCGATACTGCGCCGTCCTCAAGACGACTGCCGGCTGCTGCGAGCGTTGTGTGATTGTCGGGCGTAGTCTAGTCGATGTCGATACTGCGCCGTCCTCAAGACGACTGCCGGCTGCTGCTCGCGTTGTGTGATTGTCGGGCGTAGTCTAGTCGATGTCGATACTGCGCCGTCCTCAAGACGACTGCTGGCTGCTGCGAGCGTTGTGTGATTGTCGGGCGTAGTCTAGTCGATGTCGATACTGCGCCGTCCCCAAGACGACTGCCGGCTGCTGCGAGCGTTGTGTGATTGTCGGGCGTAGTCTAGTCGATGTTGATACTGCGCCGTCCTCCGGAACATTGTCTTGAGATGAAACCGATTTCTTACCTCACATTGTACTGTCATATTCGCCCCCCCCCCCCCCCCCCACCATTGTTGTCCACGAGAGGTTTTAAAATAGAATGTTGAACCACTATTTCCCTGAACACTTAGTTCATAAAATAGTTATCTTTCTCTTGAGAGCTTTGGTCTGTCACTAGTAGCGTATTTCATAAAACTCTTATCATTACCATTCATTATCTTATTGTGAGTAGCCGGAGACGACTCCAAGGCTTGTACTAACGAGTGACGTAGGCGCAAGTGTTGACGTTTGTTTCACTTATTACTGGTACCACGTGTTGCTGATCCTATAGAGGCATGTGTTATCATCAGCAATTGGGTATTGGTATGGTTAATCACCTCGAGAGCTTCACAATCGACGGCTATCCAGAAACGTCGACTATCAGTAATTATTTCAAACGAACGTGGCAAAACAACCCGTTTTGTATTTGATTAAAATTATGAATCCTTCGGACCACGAAAATCTTAAAAACGTAATAGATCTTAATCTTATGTATATAGGTGATGGGTGAAACAGACTCACATATTCAAGCTGCGGAGGTCCGGCATGGCGAGACACCTCTGCATCATTGCCTGGTTCGCTGCGTACCAAGACATGGCATTGAACAAATCCCCCACTAGCACAGACCAAAATGTAAATCTTATGGTCGGATCAATATCCATGCTATAACAATTGCAAACATAATGTGGTGTTATGATGTGTCATTATAGATTCAAAATTCCGTTTCATTGAGCACTTATTTTCAAAAATATACTCAAAAGCCTTGTCCCTATTGGGTTTATTATATACGTTCACTGACATTCGTGACCCAACTGCTCTAAAATCATATTTTACGGGCTGTGTTTTACCTGTATTCCAATTTGGCCATTATCAGCTGATACCAACATAAAAATAGACAGATTACGTTCATTTTTGTGTGCAATTGTTCGCCATCGAGTCCCAGCTTTTAATGACTGGTCACGACACCAAATTACCAGGAATATGCCAATGTCCTTGTTAGACGAGTGAGTGAGCCATGGGTTACGTACCCGGTATCATTCCCCTTTCTCCACCGTTACCTTAGACTGGATCTAAACAGCGTTGGTCTTTCCTCCCTAGCCTATATCATAGGCTAGAGTGGCGCGCCTTACAGTTGACACGCCCTATTACAAATAAACTCAAAACCCTATAATTTATACACACACACATATATATATATATATATATTTGAAAATATATGTTTTGGGGTAAAACTGCGTGTGAATATTTAATAAAATAATATATTTTATTTCCGACGTTTCACTAGGGTTTCACCTAGCTTTATCAAGGTTTAGAAACAAAAACAAAATGGAATAACAAAGTACAAGATGACAATTAAAACACAGCGAGGGTGTTCCAGGGTGTTCGAGTAACGAGAAGTGGACATAACAGATTATTGCAGGCAGATGCTCCACCACCAACTGAGAATGAAACTCGTCCATTAGACCAACTCCGGGAAGGTCCCGTGACAAGAAGTAGGAGATTACACCAACTCACTGTCATCTAGATATGTTTTCCCAGATGGCTGTGTTTTAATTGTCATCTTGTACTTTGTTATTCCATTTTGTTTTTGTTTCTAAACCTTGATAAAGCTAGGTGAAACCCTAGTGAAACGTCGGAAATAAAATATTATTTTATTAAATAGTCATACGCAGTTTTACTTCAAAACATATATTATCATATCATGTACTGCGAAAGCCTTAGATCTTACATGTATATATGGATTGTTGTAGGTTTTTGCGGCCCGTCATAGGATAAAAACAAGGATCTTGGGTAAAACCGCGTCGAAAATAAGATGAACCAGGGCTGAACCTGGGCGTCCACCGACGTTTCGTCTGTACTACGTCAGACATTCTCAAGGTTGACTGTGACTCTACGGAGGTACTGGGTCGGAGTACGGAGGTAACTTGGTCTAATGGGAAATCCGAAAGGTTGTGCACTACTCTAGATGGATCTAAAGTACTATTTCTACGAGCAGTATTTCTTAAAATATATCTAAAATCATAACATAGATTTTAGTGATTTTAAACGTTCCCATAAAGTTTCATCAAGATCGGAGTAGCCGTTTTCCCGGTCGTGGGCCAAATATCATGAAAAATAAAAAATCGTAACAGTACGATAATCATAAGAAATATTTGATCAATTGTACCCAAAACCGTCGCGTCTAAGTTCAGAGATTTCAAAGGTCCCCTCAAATTTTCATCAAGATCGCATATGTCGTTTGCCCGGTAGAGAGCGAACAAACCGAAAAAAGGAAAAAAACACCCGAGCCAATTTTTTTTTTTTTTTTTGGGGGGGGGGGTCAGTGAAATTGAATTCTTTGCTTCGCTCATCTAAAAATTACATTGGATTCCATTTTTTTTTTTAGGATTTGGTTTTTGACGAAGAGTAGTTTTTCAATGAAAAAGCCAAAGTCGATGTAAAACGAGTGAGCGAGCCATGTGTTGAGTACCTCGTAACATTTGAATTTAAGTTCATTGCTATAAAGTATACATGATAGGGTTTTGTGTGTTGGCTAGAGATAATAGACCCATGCTGGACAGATCCAGTCTTTGGTTTCATTTTTATCATATTGTTACTCTAGGAAAACGCCAAATGCTTTTTTAGACGAGTGAGCAAACCATGTGTTAGTACCCGGAAACATTTGATTTTGAGTTCATTGATATAAGTATACATGATAGGATTTTGAGTTTAGTTGGTATAAGGGCGCGACAACTGTAAGACCATAATGTATCACTCTTGCCTTTAATAGGCTAGAGAGGACAATTAACCCATGCTGGACAGTGGACAGATCCAGCCTTAGGTAGGGGGAGGAAACGGAATGTTTATCCGGGTACTCAACACATGGCTCGCACACTCGTCTAATAATGACTTTGGCGTTTTTCTAGTTTAGAAAATGTTTCAAGCTGCATTGGACATGATTGGTGTTTATAGTATATATAAGTCTCAATAAAAAATAGTCTTATAATTTATACATGTCATCATAGAAAATATTTTGAAATGCATTAAATTTAACACTATGGAAAACACTAACATATTCTGTACGAAGTACGATTTAAGATTGCGATGCCCACTCAAATTCCCAGCAGAATTTACGGCAACCTGCGCGTAACGATTCGATTCACCTTGGTCATGCACTGTCATGTGCTGTCATGCATTCACATTTAAACCATGATTTGATCAAAATGATTTGTTGACGAACAAGAGCCTTGTCGTTAACTATTACACATTTTTAGCCTTTTTTCAATTTATTATTTCTTGTAAGTTTAAATCGTCACGGATTTTGCTTAAGAGAGTATAGGACATGCATTTTAGGCAAATTGCTATTCGCTCGGCCGACTGACACCACAGGTGTTTGAAATTTTGAACATATGTCACAAATGTGGAAATATAGGGCTCTGCAGTAACACAATTCCAAATTTTGTTTTAAAATAATTTATAAAAAATAAATTAGTTTTCATGAATTTTGATTTTGTTAAAAACTCGAAAATTGACCATGTTCGTGATTTTTTTCCAGCTGATTAAGAAACAATTTTGAAAATCCATGACCACAGGGCTGTCCATGTTTGCTTTATTAACCAATTTTGCAAAGTTTCATATACGTGGGATGCATCTTGGCCGAGCGAATAGCTATTTGCTAACTCCCAAATATGTTTTTTTTTTTTTTATTGAAACAACACCCTCACGAATGGTCACGGATGTCTGTTCAAAATGTCAGCGTATCTGGTCAGTGTTTCGGCCGTTCTTGAGCAAACTCACTCACTCACTCACACACTCACTCACACACTCTTTCATACAGAAACAGAGAAAGTCTCGTTTAAGTTGCTGTACTCTCTCGTCTAATAATATAATGTTTTGGGGGTTGGAAAATTTATCAAAAATAGGTCTAACTATTTAAATTAATGATTTGAAACACGTTTAACCTAAGATCGACGGGATCGTTACTATCTTGAAATGTGGAAGACTTGCAGGGTAAAAGAAGCAAAATAAGAAAATTTGGAAATAATGCGTGTACCATGAATTTGTGTGTATATCATTGGGTCTCTCTGTTTCTATAATTTAAAAAAAAACATACTGGCTACTGCTTCGTAATTTAATTAAAATGGGTTCAATCCAAGATCATAGTTGGTATCTGGAAATCGCAATAATAGTCTGGCCCCACGTTGGGCGCCAAATGTTACATGACAATAAACAGTGCTCAGAAGGACTTGTTGTGCACACATGGACAAAATGGTTAAACAATACCCAGTTATTTAAGTTGTAGCAAGCTCCTTGGCATACCACACACACACAGTAGGTTACTTTATTTTATTGAAATAGGAAGAAGCTACTTTGTTCTTCCTAGCAAAGGTTAAAGAGCGTTCCATTTACGAAGTCTCTAATTTTTAAGCCAGTTTGGAAATGTGATGAACAATTATTTTTAAGCTAATTTTATCATCTTGGCGTACTTAAAGAACTCTAGCCGGTCAGTTCGCCTGCTTCGCTCCCAAACCTCCGAAACTCCACCAACTTGGATAGTCCCAAGAACCATCACTGTCACTATTCCTCCATACATGAGCACCGTTTGTAGGGTGTCTGTCCACACCACAGCTTTCAGTCCTCCCTGAAAGACAGAGATTTATTAATGAAGAACATAAATAAAATACTACTTTCGATCACTGAAAAGTGACTGCATTATGAAAAGATAATGTCAGTATAAAATAATGCACATTTTTCAAACAGAGGCATTTCGAAAATGTTAAACTATTAATTAGTATCATTCTAATCCTGTCAAATAAGAATTTTTGGAGGAAATAATTGCGATGTCGCTGAATTTTTGCAGAGACCTTCCTTATATAATACTTATCAACATACTAAAACTCCCCTACAATCGGACTTGGGCTTCGTCCGCCATATTGGAAAATGGCGGCCAAAAAGTGTTTGTTATCGAATATCTCCGAATTGGTTGGAGATAGACAAAATGTTGCAGTGGCAAAAATATTCCCCATTAAATGCCCTACAAAAAAGGTGTCTTTTATAGTTTTGGTAGGGGCAACGGTTACGTCACAAAATCGTGGTTTAGACGTTGCTTATTGGAGTACCAGCTGATTTCCTAATTTTCACGCTCAGCATCAAACAATGCTCATCCGATTATAATATAGTACAAGTACAAATAAAAATAAACGTGGGGAGACATTGTGCTGCTTGATAATAACTGTGAAGAAGTCATCATGTTCTCCACAATCTGTTCAGAAACTTGTTAAAATATAATTTATATAGTTTAGTTAACGATAATATAAACTTACAATGGTGGTGTAGAAGATGCAGACAAGGCAGACGATGGGAGTGATCAGGTGAATGTTGATACCGGTTACTGTAACAGGACAATGTCGAAGTACAGAACTTTGCACTTTGCAAATCTTTATCAAGTAATCGAAATATTTAAATCAGGCACACACAGTCGAAGATGTACAAATTCTATTTCCAAAATATATTTTAATTTTAATAAGTTATTTTATTTTATATTTAGCGCTGTATTCATTTTATCAATTTTTTTGCTATTTGTAACAATGGTTGATATTCAATGAAACTATTTACTCCATATTATATAAAAGTTTTGTGAGAGATTATACCTTAGTTAGGTAGTTCCCATATTTATAAACAGAAAACATAATATCAGGGTACTTTGGTGGCAAATAAGGTGCAAACAACTACAAAGAACAAGTAGTTATTTGGACATACCAATGTAGGGCATAACAATATTATGTTTTTGTTTTTCTTGATTTAAACTAGATAAACCATGTTGAGAAAAATTAGTGTTGGGAAAGTATTCTCAAAAAGTGAACTTTTAAAGGAATTGTTTTGGACAGTAAAATTAACTTCTTAAAGTAACAGTTCCTTAAAACTAGGAAAACGCTTGTCCCGCCGCGTTGATGGATGAGCTTTTTGGTAAGTTTTTAGTTTGCGTAGGACCACTTTTCCTTTGCAAGTGCTTTTTAAATGCATTGTAGGTGATTGTTGTCAAGTTTCTATTGTTACTTGTTAATTGTTATTATAAACCTAAAAAAGCTCATATTTAAACCTTTATTCCATGGATTCTAGCTAACGTTTTCAATTTTTTCTTTCAGAAAGCAATACATCACCATTACCTTAATGTCCATGTAATATATGAACGTTGTAGCCCTACCCGTTTCGTCAGAATCGGCCCTAATGTCACGAAAATATCGCACTAAAAATCGAAAAAAATAGTAAAAGTACGATATTCATGAGAAATATTTCTTCGATTGTACCCAAAAACGTGGCAGGTCTAAATTCAGAGATTTCGAAGGTCTCCAGAAAATTTCAACGTAATTGGAGTATCGGTAAAGCCGGAATCGTGTTAACAAACACACAAAAATACAAACAGAAAAAACACACAAACACAAACAGAAAAAACAAGAAAAACGAAATAAATTCGTAAAATTGCGATTTTCATGAGAAATAATTTTTCGATTGCGCTCAAAAAGGGGCAGTTCCAAGTTCAGAGATTTCAAAGGTCTCCAGAAAATTTCATCGCAAGTATCAGTTTAGCCGGAATTAGCTGAAGATTATCAAACGGCTAGCTCTTCAACTGTAGAAGTTTGTTTATTTTTCGCACAACAGGCTAAAAATTTCAGAATATGTTCTCAACACTATGACACATCTCCAGTATAAAGTAGGCCAAAATTAGTTCACCGGAAGTTGGTCAAAACAAAAGACTAACGCAAACTTGTGAAAAAAACCTAAAACACACTTAAATATCTATATCTTTGGCATTTTATGGGTTAGAGTCTTGAAATTGGTCTTAAAAGTTGTGAATTAACAACGTCTATTAGAATTTGCAAACAAAATATCAAAATATTGTATTTTAAGAGTCGCAAATTAATAAAAAGTGTCAAAAATTACAGTAAAAAATGATTTACCGCACTTTAGTTCAATTCCTCCTCAGACCCAGAATTAATTTTTTTGCAAATATATAAAATCAAATGTCATTTCTGGTTGAAAAAATAAATTAAAAAAATAAAAAAAATACAGAGCTAAAATCCCTTGACCCATTTAGCCAAAACGCTGTGTCTCCTATAGGCGACATTGGGTCTCAAATATATGAAACAATTATTTGACAACAATGTAGTTTTGTTAGTAAATACCCTAAAATTTCAATGAATTTTTGCTTCTTTTTATTTGTAGGTCTATTCTTTTTTATTGCTGTTATTGTTATTAACACATTTTTTTTTTAAATTTTATAATAATTATTAAAAAATTCAATAAATTTAAAAAAATAACAAAAAATAACAAAATTCCTTTGTTTCCTTTGTTAATGGTTGTTTCAAGCATGGATTTTATAAGTTGGTGATAGCCTAATTAAATTTAACTTAAAAGTTATAAAAACATAAGCTTGGCATGTTAATCAAAATTTAATTTTAGTTTTGATATTAATTTTATTGATAAAAAGTGTAAAAAAACATGAAATATGTTTTTAATTTTAATTATCTTAATACATGGCTTTGTGCTAGTGTAATCACCGTTCTTACTCAGAAAAAACAAATGAAAACTAACAGTATGAAATTTTGAGTTTTATAAGTATTCCAACAGTTGAGACCCAATGTCGCCTATGGGAGACATAGGAATAATTTGCATTGTTGGCATTGTTGTATTCTCAACAGAGTAAAAAACCCGATTGCATCTTGTTAACACAATGTTCTAGTATTGAAATAATGTTTGTATCATTCAATTTGACAGCAACTAGAATTAATTACAGCACAATTACCATTCCACGGCCATCTTGAATAAAATTTCATAAAAGTAAGAGAAGATAACAGCTTCAGTTTTAGTTTTTTTTGTAAGTTGGACAATTTGTAACTATAGTTACCATCTGTTGGCAACTAAATTAACTAATGTAGTGCCTGGCTCGCATCTCTAGATCAACCATTTAATTATTTTCTAATGCCCTATTTAGTGTCTCTCATAGGCGACGCGGGGTCTGAGGAGGTTAAATGCATTTATTGTTGAAATACCAAAAAAATATTTGCATTGCTATTTAGCCTGATTCATTGGCTAAAACATTGTCGCTGGTCTAACTCTGGAACGTGAACTTCATAGCATCGTTTTTATTATTCCCCGAGTTTCGGTGCAGCTCCCGCGGCGCTAACCAGGCACAAGGAAGTGTTATTTTCGGGGTACCGATATAGGTGAATAGTGCATTAAATCGGAAATGGTTTACTTTAAGTCAATGCGGTTAGTGTAGAAATATTTAAAGGAAGGCTTACTATTGAGTATATTATATTTTTCATTTGAGAAAAACGGCATATATACCTTTTTATATGGTATTGCCGGTAATTAAATATAGAAAATGCGATCTTTCCAATGTTTAACGGAATGGTTCTTGAAACTTATCAAATCACTGAGACCACGATATTATAGCTATCGAAATATCAAATTCACAGTTATAAAGGTATATGCATCTTCTCCATGTTGCATCAACCATATGCATCTAGCGTTATTGATTGTCATAATAGGCCAATATTAGTGAAGCACCGTAATTCATGGAATGTTCTATCATTTTATTTGCCGTAAATAATACTAAATATTTTTTTACAAGATGGCGGACGAAGATCAAAGTCTGAAATTTTTGTCGGTTTAAGGCATCAATGGTGGGGATATTGAGAAGAAAAATTAATTTTTTTTCGTGAAAAACTTTAAAGAATAAAAAATAAAAACACAAAATTTCCAAGTTTTTTAATTTTGTATTTTGTTCTTTTGGTGCAGTTTTTGGTTCATTTTCTAAAAATAATCCCCAACTTTTGAGAAATAAACCTTTTCTCATACCAGCATTAGGTAAAGACATTATAAATAATGTTAAGTTGGTCAGTTCAAGGGCGCCGAAATCGTTGCGGTATGAAGTATGTTCGTTTTAAAAAATGTAATTTTGTAAAAAAATGTAGTTAAAGGCGGGTAGTTAAATTCCTTTTTTTAAATGGCTTTTACCCTCCAACATTAATATTATGAAGTAGTGCGATGTTATATTTAAATGGTTAAGATAGAACTTATGCTAATTTTTAATTATACTTTTTATTTTGTATTTTAGTTTCAATGACCAATATGGGAATTATTATAATTGTTTATGTCCAAGGATGTATTTTACATTAATATTTACTATGGCAGCTGGCACAATGAAAATGTTATTATATATATGAGGCAGTCTTTCAATCGAACAGCCAGTCTGCTCATAAAGGCAACTTACTTGTTTCAAATTGTTTTATCATAAAATAAATTGATTCTAGAGATGCGTTTCGCGTTCGACTGTCTAAATGTAGAAGCAGGTATACTAAATACTTAACACCTTCTGCAGCTCAGTATAAGTATAAGGTGACCAGACGTACTGGTTTGACCAGTACAGTAGCGTTTTCAGAACACTTTACAGGTGTCCCGAGAGACTCATTAAAATGACGTATTTGTACCAGTTTGCAATTTTGGGGAGAAAGTGTCCTGGTATTTTCTTAACTATACCGTGCATGGAAGGATAATGTTTTACTTTAAAAATACACTCCTCTGATTAATACTAATAGTAGATACAATGAAATAGTTCTTCCACTTTCAAGAAGATAATTAATTTTTCTATCGGGGTGTGCGAGTATTATTAATGATTTTGGTGGAGGTGCCGGGTCGCGCACTGTGTGAAAACGTAAAAATCGTTAGGCCTATATATTTGTGGCGCTACCTTACCAATGCTGACTACTTAGCCATAATAGGAACCTGAGTCTTTTGATACAAATTTATATTCATTTTGGAAGTTTTGAACTATTTTTGGGCAAAAATAATAAAAATTCGTCACTATTATGTTAGTTTCAACATTTTCATGTAATATCACTTACTGAATGTCATAGCCTAGCCCTAATATTTGTGCTTGATGCTTGACTATTAAAATGATTTAGAGAGAAGTTACATTTAAAAATGAATTGGATGGTACTCTGTCTTCACGTTTGGTGCCTACATTTAGACAAACATCTTCAATAAATAAAATTAGTATTGTTTATATTGTAAATAATAAATATAGTGAAATTTTAGTAATTAAACGAAGTACTCGGACTCGAATTTGGACTCGATACTCGAGTTATTTTAAGTACACGTTTCGGACTCGACTCGAACTCAAAAACCTGGACTCGCATATAGTGCCATAATAAATTTTTATCGTGGGAAACCTGTTATAGGGTGCAATTAGCCCCTCTTCAGGTGAACTAGGTATGTGCGGATAGGAAATTGTGAAGGGATGTCCGAGGGCTATTTTAGAGGACTCAATCCCTTGCATTCGCCTTAACGACTGAGGAAAACCTCGGAAAAAACCTTTAGTCAGGATTGCCGGTCTCGACGGGATTCGAACCCGGGACCTCCCGAATCAGAGTCGAGCGCTTAGCGCCCTAGCCAACACTGTCGGTCATTATTAATATGTGTATGACTTACTAACTATCTGTATGTGTGTGTTCGTTGCGCAATTGTCAAATCGTTGAATCGATTTTGGTAACATTTTAATTCAAATTACTTGAGAAATTGTGTCTTTTCCCAATCTACAAACGTACTAAGAACAAAATGTTTGATTTCACGTTAAAATCGCCTAATTTATGTATACCGAGTTTGTTGAAAGTTTCACCCAATATCCGGGACCAATATTGAAGAAGCTGTTTCAACTTGTACAAAAAATGTCACCAATATATCGACTGGCGCTGCCTTCGCCCTGAAAAGACTAGTTATTTGGAGTTCCAAGAAACGGTAACTGCGGAACTTCTGGAACAAAAACGGTAACTGCGGAACTTCTGGAACAACCAACATCATGTCCCGTCTGAATGGCACACTGCAGAAAGACGTGCCGTCAAACCGCTTCGTTTGCAAGGACGCCATTTCGTTGAGATGATTCCTCCTACTGGCAATGAGCAACACCCGTCGCGTAGATGTGTAGTATGCAAGAAGCATGGCAGTCGGAAGGAAACTAGCTAAATGTGTCCTGACTGTGATGACATCGCTCTGTGTATTTTTCCGTGCAACAAGACCTACCACACCATAAAAGACTTCTAGGCTTCTGTGGCTCTCTCGTCATAATATACTATCGCATCATATCTATGCTTGCTCGTAGTACGCATGAACTCTAGTGGTTATGTCTTTCCACAAATGTATTTTTCTCTCTTAGTATGCTCGTATTATTTCTGACAGACAATACGCTTGAACTTTGGTGGTTTAACCTTTCCACAAACAAAAAGACCCCATTTTGGTTTTAAAAAAGGCCCCATTTTTGGTTGACTCCTTGGCGTTGGTTTATGGGGCTTTTTTACTAATTATCATCCACGTTGAAATAATAAATAATACATTTCTTGTTCACACGTTTTTTAATGTGTTTCCCTGCCATTTTATTTTAGTTTTAGTGCTCCTTTATTTCTAATTAAGTTTTTTTAGGTTTTTGTTGGGTTTTAGATAGTCTGGTTGGTGACTCAAAAATAATTATTCATAACTGTAGGCCTATTGCATGCTGGAAAATGCTATAATTGATTTACTAAATATATGTCTGTATTTTATTTTAATCGTTTCATTTATTTAGGTGACATAAGCAAGACCTTACAAATAAGTCATGCTTTGATTTGGTTGACCTAGTGGCTGGTTTAGTATAGGTGGGGAAAGATAAAAAAATTTTAACAATGCATACAATGTGCTAAATAAGAGACTTTTTTGAACAAGAAAATTGTTAGAAATAAAACATGTTGGACTATTCACTGTTCTTTATATTATTACAAATAAATTAAATTCATAGTCAACAATAGTCCAACGTGTTTTATTTCTAACTGCTAATAATATCTTCAATTGTAGTTGGGGATTAGCATTAGAAAATGAACCAAAAATTGCACCAAAATAACAAAATAGAAAATTCCAAAACTTGAAAATTTTGTGTTTTTATTTTTTATTCTTTAAAGTTTTTCACGAAAAAAAATAATTTTTCTTCTCAATATCCCCACCATTGATGCCTTAAACCGACAAAAATTTCAAACTTTGATCTTCGTCCGCCATCTTGTAAAAAAATATTAGTATTATTTACGCAAATAAAATGATAGAACATTCCATGAATTACGGTGTTTCACTAATATTGGCCTATTATGACAATCATAACCCTAGATGCATATGGTTTGATGCAACATGGAGAAGATGCATATACCTTTATAACTGTTATTTGGTATTTCGATAGCTATAATATCGTGGTCTCAGTGATTTGATAAGTTTCAAGAACCATTCCGTTAAACATTAGAAAAATCGCATTTTCTTATTAATTACCGGCAATACCATAATAAAGGTATATGTGCCGTTTTTCTCAAATGAAAATATAATATACTTCAATAGTAAACCTTTCTCAATTTTCTACACTAACCGCATTGACTTCAGTAAACCATTTTCGATTTAATGCACTATTTACCTACATCGGTACCCCGGAAATAACACGTCCTTATGCCTGGTTAGCGCCGCGGCGCTACACCGAAACTCGGGGAATTATAAAAACGATGCTATGAAGTTCACGTTTCAGAGTTCGACCAGCGACAAAGTTTTAGGCCAAAGAATCAGGCTAAATAGCAATGCAAATATTTTTTTGGTATTTCAACAATAAATGCATTTAAAATTGAACTAAAGTGCGGTAAATCATTTTTTACTGTAATTTTTGACACTTTTTATTAATTTGCGACTCTTAAAATACAATATTTTGATATTTTGTTTGCAAATTCTAATAGATGTTGTTAATTCACAAATTTTAAGACCAATTTCAAGACTCTAACCCATAAACTGCCGAAGATACAGATATTTAAGTGTGTTTTAGGTTTTTGTCACAAGTTTGCGTTAGTCTTTTGTTTTGACCAACTTCCGGTGAACTAATTTTGGCCTACTTTATACTGGAGATGTGTCATAGTGTTGAGAACATATTCTGAAATTTGTAGCCTGTTGTGCGAAAAATAAACAAAAAAATCCAAGCTCGGCTGATAATCTTCTAATAAATCGTGTTAACAAACACATAAAAATACAAACAAAAAGAAAAAGAAAAACGAGAAAAAATCGTAAAATTGCGATTTTCAAGAGAAATAATTTTTCGAACCGTGCAATTCTAAGTTCAGAGATTTCGAAGGACTCCAGAAAATTTCATCGCAACTGGAGTATCGGTTTAGCCGGAATCGTGTTAACAAACAGACAAAAATACAAAAGAAAAAAGAAAAAAAAACATTCCGGATTTTTTTCTCCAGTGTAGTAGAATGGAATCTTCGCTTCGCTCGCTACGCTCATCCAAACAATGAACTTTTTAATTCCAGAAACGTCCTAATATCCTTTAGCGAACAAATTATGTATGCTATAAAGGATCATCAATCTAGGTTATGCTTCCAAAAAATTAAAAATGTAACTTATTTATTACAACACATTTCTCTATCCAGTAAAATCCGTTTTCAGATGTGCAAGGAGGATTTTAACATCTCCAATAGTCATTTTAAAATAGTGGTTTTAGACATTACATTGTGCTTAAGTTTTTAGAGTGATATTAACAATATATTTATTAGTCAATGATAGCAGTTGTAATAAAAGTATGCCCCGGCTGGGGATCGAACCCAGAACCTCTGGCTTAACGCGCCATAGCTCTGCCAATTGAGCTACCGAGACATAAGACACACTTTCATTAAACTGCTATTTGTTGTGACTGTTGACATCCATGATAATAATCGAACAGAAGACTGCAATGTAGCTGTCATTACTGAAAGAATACACAACTTATTATTAATAAATTACAACTGCTATCATTGACTAATAATGTCCTCAAAGCGGGCTTATGCTTAAAAACCGTATATTCAATATATTTATTCATAATTTTTGTATTTATTTATTTATTTATTTAGATCTTTACACAAACCAAGATTTAAACAAAGGAAAACCAACAACAGTTCAAAGGATAAAAAATATAAATAAACTAAATGACCATGAAACATTTCTGCCTGCAAAATGTAATCAATTAACTAGGAAAACGCTTAAGTCCCGCCGCGTTGTTGGATGAGCGTAATTGGTGCATTGAGCTGCCATGTGTTATGCAGATTTTCTGTTGTTCTGTGAAAAAATTATTACTACGTTGAAGTATTTTTTTTTAATTAAATTAAATTACATAAAAAATAACTTTATATTTTTATTAATTAAAAAAAAAAAATCTTAAAATTGCGATTTTCATAAGAAATAATTATTCGAATGCGCTCAAATTTTGCACGAATATATTAATTCATAAAATAAAGGTTCTGTAAAAAATATTTACAATAGGATAAAGTATGTAGGTGTTATAAGTCAAAGAATTGTTTTAAAAAAGAAAAAACCTGTAAAATTTCGATTTTCATGAAAAATAATTTTTCGATTGCGCTCAAATTTCACACGAATATCTTAATTCGTGAAATTAAGGTTCTGTGAAAAAATCAATAAAATCGGGTGAAGCATGTAGGTGTTATAAGACGAAGAAATTTTTTAAAAATCGAAAAAAATTGTTAAATTGCGATTTTCATGAGAAATAATTTTTCGATTGCGCTCAAAAACATGGCAGTTCTAAGTTAAGAGATTTTGAAGGCCTCCAGAAAATTAAATCGCAATTGGAGTATCGGTTTAGCCAGAATCGTGTTAACAAACACACAAAAATACATACAGAAAAAAAGACATTCCGGATTTTTTTCTTCAGTGTAGTGAAATGGAATCTTCGCTTCGCTCGCTGCGCTCATCCAATAAAATATAACAGTTGAGCTGTTCAAGGGAGCATATCAAAGCAAGTGTGCACTTCGTGACACAGGAATGATATTTACTAGGAAAACGCTTAAGTCCCGCCTCGTTGTTGTATGAGCGTAATTCATTGAGCTACCATGTGTTATGTGGATTTTCTGTTGTTCTGTGAAAAAATCATTTAAGTTGAAGATTTTTTTTTAAATTAATTTAAATTAAATAAAAAAATAAACTTTAATCTTTAATTTTTTTAATTAATCGTAATTTTAAAAAATAAAAAAATCGTAAATTTTGGATTTTCATAAGAAAAAATTATTCGATTGTGCTCAAATTTCACACGAATATGTTAATTCATAAAATTAAGGTTCTGTGAAAAAATTATTACAATCGGACAAAGCATGTAGGTGTTATTAGTCAAAGAATTGTTTTAAAAAAGAAAAAAACCCGTAAAATTTCGATTTTCATAAGAAATAATTTTTCGATTGCGCTCAAATTTTACACGAATATCTTAATTCATAAAATTATGGTTCTGTGAAAAAATCATTAAATTCAAATAAAGCATGTAGGTGTTGTAAGTCGAAGAAATTTTTAAAAAATTAAAAAAATCGTAAAATTGCAATTTTCTTGATAGATAATTTCCGATTGTGCTCAAAAACGTGGCAGTTCTAAGTTCAGAGATTTCGAAGACCTCCATAAAATTTCATCGCAATCGGAGTATCGGTTTAGCCGGAATCGTGTTAACAAACAGACAAAAATACAGAAAAAAAAGAAAAAAAAAAGAAAAAAAAAATCCGGATTTTTTTCTCCAGTGTAGTGAAATGGAATCTTCGCTTCGCTCGCTACGCTCGCTACGCTCATCCAATTCCATAGTTAGATTATACTTTAAAGTTAAAATTTGGACGTGGAGGGAAGTCAGATATGACCTCTGAGATTGCTGCTACACCACGAGCCTAATTATATGCTTAACATATATGAAGCAAATAATGTAGAAAGACATTTAAAATGAAATTCCCAACTAAAAATGGGATGCCCTTTCATTTGGTATAACTTTTACGAACGCCAGAATGAAATTAATTGCAGTTAGGGCAAGGTCCTAGGTCAACATTGAAGGAAAAAGAAATGATCACCGTTTCATACACAATTGTTGTTTTTTACCTAATAAATTTTTTTTTGTATCATAAAGGCCGATAAGGTGGCCAAGATGGCCGCGCTGAAATGCAAAATCCAAAATGGCCGCCATTCCACGAGCCAAATGATTAAATACGCTTAACATAGGAATCAAATATTGTAGGAAGGCATTTGAGGTGTCATTTCGAACTAAATTTGAGATGCTTTCCCATTTGGCAATACTTTTGTGAATGCCAGAAAAAATATTGAAGTTACATCATCAAAGTCAAAGGTCAATATTGACCAGTAATGTGAAGATGCACAATTCGGTTTCTATCTCATTTAAGTGAATACTTTGTGTAGAGAATATGTATTTTGTATCGCAAAGGCCGACAAGATGGCCGCCATTCCACGAGACTGCATCCGTCCACCGTCGGACAAAACGTCGAGTGTTGCTAATAGACTAGTGGAGTGTACGGCACTGGGGTGACAAGACGGCCGCCAGTCCAAGAGACTGCATCCGTCCAACGTCGGACAAAACCATGAGTGTATGGCACTATGGTGACAAGATGGCCACCATTCCACGAGACTGCATCCGCCCACCGTCGGACAAAACGTCGAGTTTTGCAAATAGGCCATTTCTAATCATATTTTCCAATAGCTCTTATGATTCAATTGGAATGGATATTGCTTAACATCGGATATAAATGCACTTTGGCTATTCGAAATGATGAGTGGAGATTGATGAGGATGAAACATGAATAGAAGGGTGGAGGGTAAACCCGGTACTGGCATGAAGCCTACTCCTTTCGAAAAGGACCAAGGGGACCAACTGCTTAACGTCCCATCCGAAAGGAGGGTGTGACCTTGACAGTCATATAAGTTCTTCCACTATCCCGGACTGCCGAGCAGACGTTGAGGGGAACGAAGCCGTTACACTAGCTCTCGAACCCTCCATCTGCTCTGACCAGCAATATACGTGATTTTCATGGCAGAGCGGTCACCCACTCTACCCCTGACCACGCCCGTAGGCTGCTTAACTTCGGTGTTTGATAGCTATAAACAGTTTCAAAATAACAAATTAAATCCAAAATATATTTAATTAAAAATAATTAAAAGTCTCGTCTCAACACCAACCCTGCTCAATAACAGTGACGTAATGGAGCAATCAATTTGTCAATAGGTCTGTTAGTTTGTCATACTCTAGAGAAGCCAGAGTTAACTCTCATCTGGTTAGAGTAGAGTAGATGATCGCAATTTTTACTCAGAGCTTTGTAACTTCACACTCCTCCTGAAACCTAACTGGCTACCTAGCCACCGGCAGGATGAAGTTACCTTGCTACTCCGTGCCCGGAGAACCGACCTGCGCCAGAGTGATCGACACTCGCAATTAGAATTATTAATTACTTTAGGCCGGCGAGTAGCGAAAATAATGTGTGTACCTCCAACTAGCTCAGATACGAGACCCTTTGCAGGTGAAACAGCCCTAGCAAATAAGTGTACATGTGAACAGCAATGGCAACACAGGCTCAGCACCGCCTAGTGGCGTACCCAATGGGGGTGGTCACCAGCCTTACCGCGCGTGCTGGCGATGAGCCGCGCCGACGGAGATCGCTGCGTCAGGTCCCTGGGCAGCCACTCCGCTCGTGCTTAGCCTATGCGGTTTGACACCGCCTACTTGTAGACTGAGGGTCTACTTCTTAATATTTAAATGATGTTAGGGAAGCAAGGTTGCTTGCATGCACTGTCTCAAGCAAAGTCAAAGGATGAGTTAAGTGGATGTATAATTGAAAAACAAAGAAGCTAAGTTACACAAATTGAAGTTAAATTAAAACAAATGAATTTAAGTTGGGCCCAATCAAATGATATCAGATACTTAGGTGGTATTGAACAGAGTTACAGGATAATAAGAACATAAATAAACCATTCAGCTTAGCTGATTCTCATCACTTTGCTGAGTCATTGTCCATCCTATCCCGTCGTTTTCTTGCTTCACGCATGTGGGTTGATGATGATGACGATGACGACGCTTCGGTGATTCAGGTGAAGATTGGACGCGTCGCTTGGGTGTCCCGTGTGGACGGCGACCTGGCGTCTCGACGGCTCTCTTCGGGCGCTACGGCACACGAAGGCAGATGCCAGTTAAAGCTGAATCTCGAAGGTCCAGTCAAAGAGAGAAATGTGCGGCTACATGCCTGCACAGTGGTATGGTACGACCACGTGGTTCAATATTATCGGCACAAGACACGTGCACCCTGTTTATGACACCGCAAAGGCGATCCGAGGATCATAAAGAATACTTGAAATGAGCCATTGCTCCCCAAAACTTAGTTATTAGAGTTAGCCATGGGATTGCGTAGGTCGTCTACAGACGAGGCTTCCTTAGGAGTTTACCATAGAACTGATGGATCACCAAAAAGAACGTAGACCGTGGGGTTCGAAGTCGTTGAATATTAATATTAAAGATTATATAAAGTGAACCTCTCTCCCTCGCCATACGGCTCTCCCCGTTAGGCATGGGGCTCTTGATGTAGCCATGGCTCTTGGTGCGACGCCTCGGTGTCCTGGTAAAACCCGGAGCTCGTGCTACTATCAACCGGCTCTGTCACTGGTTTGCCTCGCAGTGCTGATCGTCTTGATTCTGCAAGCTTGCAGAGTCTAGCTACCCCGGATACAGGGTCTGTTTCCGCTAGGGCTCTCATTGGTTTAGGTTGAATATAAGCTACGGCGCAAGCTCACTCTGGTTTACCATTGGTGGATTCTTGCCACCCGAAATTCGCGATTCGCACTCGCATTCTTGAACTGCGTTTTCTTGGAGTTCGCCGGTTTCCACATTCCACAGCACGGGGTGAAATCGTGAAGCCTCTTGTCGAAATCTAGCACTGTACCGATTAATCATGGGGTGACGTCACGTATAGGCCACACCCGTACACACCAAACCGAAAACATGAGCCTATGCTCCACTTCAGAATGTAGCACTAGAATCAACCCTTGGTTGACATGGCAGGCTAGTTGCCTGTAATTTGCATAGCCTTATGCAAATTACCACACACATGATACTTATACACTGGTTGATCACGGATCGAAAAATTAACAGTTGGTTCTTGAGGAGACTTTTATGCAAATTATGAAGATTTTCAAAATTAAAATTAAAATTATCTAGGGCCAGGGCCTGTGACGTTACAGCTTGCTGCGAATATGTACTCCAGATCACGACAAACAAACTTCTATTCTAGCCGCCATTGATGGACGCAACAGCTGAGCTGATTGAATGAAAGTGAGGTTTTGTTGTGACCCAGGGCATTGGGTTTATAATGCCCAAAGCTTAGGGCCTAGTTCTCTATTTATCTTGTCTTAGAGAATTGTTTGATTAGACCTAAAGTTTTAAATTTATGTTTGTAGATAATACAATTTAAATACAGATGGTAACAACAAACTAAAAAGCAGCTTTTATGAAGACCTAGGCCTACCTACCCACCGCCCTAGATATTTGACATCTTTTGTGACTGACGTAGATCGCCACAGGAACTAGTCCACATTAATTACCTTGGCTGAACGCAAGTCCTGGGACGTAGATCACCACAGGAATGTACAGAAACTGAAAAAAGCAACAGTTTTAGCAGAAATACACATCCATTTATTTGTACATAGACAATGTTCAACTAATTGAAGTCAATATACGATTTGTAATGCTTAAAGTCTCCCTTAGCTTTCCTCCTTCATGTTAATGACCTGCAGCTACACCTAACCGGTGGACTTCTTATACAGTATGCAAATGACTTCAGTCACCTGCTAACTGTCCCCAAACACACTATATCTAGCTTTCCAATGATATTAAATCAAAAGGCTGAGCAAATGTCTCAGTACTGCCAGCAAAACATTCTTTCATTATCTCTTCCCAAAACAGTATACATGAATTTTCATACTCCCCAAAATATACCCCTGTCAAGCCCTCTAATCCAAATTGGAGTAACCACATTATTTGCTCGTATTCATTTAAACTTATAGGATTATTCTTACAGAGACTTTGGATTGGTCGGGTCAAATAAACATTTTTTTATCTAAAATTCTTAGTGGGTGTTATATACTCAGGAAACTTAAAACTATAGTCCAACCTCACTATTTTGATTATACATACTTTGCATTTATCCACTCCCACCATTCGTATGGTACACTTTTCGGGGTGCATCGCCTCATGCAAAAAAAGTCTTCATCCTCCAGAAAACAGCAATCAGGATAATAGCGGGAGCTTCTAGAAAGCGATCTTGTCGGGAACTCTTTCGACGATTAGAAATCCCAACACTAGCATGTGTCCTGATTCAGTCAGCATCTCTTTTTGTTCGCCTAAATACCCACATCTTCCAGCAAAACACAACTGTTCACAATCATTTTACACGTTCCAGCAATTTAGTTCACATTTCCTCTCATAATCTTTCCCTTTTCTCTAAAGGTCCATACTACTTAGCATCAATTATTTATAATAACCTTCCGAATAAAATTCGCTTATGCCCACCTGACAATTCTTTCAAATCTAATCTTAAGTCCTTCCTGCTTAATTAAAAACAGTTATTACTCACTTCATGAGTTTCTATCTGACGGCTCTCCCAAATAAATTACCTTGTTGATTGTCATTAATATCAATATTTACAATGTAGTAATTATTATTGTGTGCATCATTGTAAATGTAATTGCATTTTTTTATGTTTCATATTGTATTATTACATTTATTTATGTATTATCTAACATTTTTTAACCTTAATTTTATTATTATCACCTTATTCATTTCACTCCACCTATCTCTCTCTCTCTAGAGAATAGGCGAAAGTGTTATACTTCTACTCTGTATTAGTCAAATGAATAAAATTACTTACTTACTTACTTACTTACTTACTTACTATTAATGCACCACTAAGGCTATTCAAGACGATGAGTGGTTATAGATGAGGATGACGGGTAAATAGAAGGGTGGAGTGGATCCCGGTAACGGCCACGTAACGGCTTAACGTCCCATCCGAAAGGACGGTGTAACTTTGACAGTCATATAGGTTCCTCCACTAACCCGGACTGCCGAGCAGACTTCGAAGAGAACGAAGCCATTACACTAGCTCTCGAACACGCTATCTGCTCTACCACCGGTATACGTGTGTTTCAGGGCAGAGCGTTCATCTACTCTACACCTGACCTTGCCAGTGGTTGTTTAACTTCGGTGTTCGAGTGGAAACCGGCTAAGCGACCGCTGCTAAACTGCTGTCTAGTCGGAGTCGAGATTATTGTTAAAGGTAGATTAACTAATGAACTACTCATGTTTGGACTTGTCAGATTTCTAAACCAAAAACAATTTTAGATGATGTACCCTAGAGTACCTACAGAGTATAACCGATGGTGGCAACAATATAAAATACAATACAATCACACAACTGGGAATAATTTCGGGGTGGGCTTGAAGTGCCTGGCAGCTGGGGTCCGGGGCAAAGCTCCAGCCACCGGAGGCCCTTTCCCCATAGGCAAAAAAATCACAATAGGCCTAAATATATAGATTATAAATATATTGTATTTAGAGTCTAACCATTCAGTTATATAACTGATTTTCAGTGGGGGACAGTAAATCAAAGCGACCAAGCCAACCCTGACTTCTTTTTTTACTACTTCAATTTTACTACTTTAATTTTTTTTTAATTACTACTTCAGTTATTTCGTCATAGTTTGAATAAAAAATGGCAACTTAGGGGATCACCGTTTGTTTATGAAGGATATTTTACACTTGTTGATTTTGGACTTAAAATTTCATTTTGATAACTAAACTAAACCATCATGTGTATAGAAGAATTTAAATGCAAAATAATAGAGGTGGTTTTGAAATAATTTCAATGAATTGCTAAAAAACTATAACTAAACTTCCTGCATTTGGACCTTGTTAACGTTTTTTAGAGCAACTAGCTGCGCTCTAAAAACTAAAAAAAAGGAATTGGAGGAAGCTTATTTTGGTAAATTTCAACCTACCTTTTGATGTAATGACAAAGCGTGCAGGCAAAACAACACAACAACAACAAATTAACAAATTGACTGACGAATTGTATAAGCAAACTGTTGTACTCCCACTAACTACTGTGTCTGCTCTTTAAAATATGAGCCAGGAAGTGGTTTCGGGGGTTGTTGGTGGGGGGTGGGGGGTGGGGGGGTAAACTCCCTAAACCACCCCTTAGTTACGCCACTGGGGCACACGTTGACGATAAATAATAAATAGATATTACATATAATTAATATTAGGTAATTATTGTAATTAAACCGTAACTCATCGCTAAGTGATGCTTACACCTTGCTATGCGACTCTTATTCCGGAGGTCGCGGTTAAGAATCCCGCCCACTGCAATCCTGACTGAGGGAATCCATAAGGTTTTCCTCAATCAAAAGGCCAATGACAAATTGGAAATACTAAAAATGAAAAATAGTTTGTTGATTAACCCGGAGAAGTGATATTATTTTATACTTTTTAAAATTTAAAATCTCATTCATACCTTTTAATATAAACTAAGAAGAAATAAGACAATCAAAATAATTCTCTATTTTTGGTCTCTGCGTTCAAAGTTGTTGCTTCAATCACACAGAACAACAATGTAAAATACAACCTAGCACTTGTAATAAATACATCTTTTCCTGGACGAATAAAATAATCTTGGTATTTTATTTGCAAAACGTAATCCCATTAAAAGCACCGTTTAGGAATGTGTAAACGGTGATTTGGAACCGTCCTAGCAACGAGTCATATAATAAACTCTAAGGTGGTTCCGAATCAGCCTTGTTGATTCTGGCGCTGTCTGCGGGTGGTATCGTGTCCAGCTTGATTGATCGGTGTTTCCTACTTAAATATGCCGGGATTTAGTTGGTCATTGTTCGCCCATCGATGGTGTCCGCGCTTACAGGGTTGGGTTGGGATACAAAAAATGTAAGATATGCAAAAAAATTCAGAAAAAATCTTGTTTTAGAAATGTACATCAAATTTACATATTTACTTAAAATGAAGCTTTAATTCAAAATCCAAAATTTCCCAAAATTCCTTAAACAAAACAAAACAAACAAAAAACAAACAACACACAAAACAAAACAGGAAAAAAAGTATTTGAAAAACACCAAAAATCATTTAAAAAAATTAGTATTATGAAATAATTAATTAAAATAACCATATTTTTTTTAATTTAATCTGGTAGTGAAAGGGTTAAATTTATCATCGGTTTGTTTATTTCCAACTGTTATTACGACCGCGCTTCAAAAACTTTGTTAATAACAATGTCTTGTAATCAGTGTTGTGACTATAACAATTATTTTTTTCTAGATTCAGATAAAGATAATTCTCCAAAATGTTACCTAGATAAGATAAAAGATATAGCGTAGAAAATTGTCAATTATTATATTATTGTTTAATATTTTATCTAAAAAAAATCTTAAAGCATAAAAAGCTTAGATATGATAAACTTTATTGTATCTAGATGAAAGAAAAAGAAAACATCAAAAAACTTTTCTAAGATAATAGATAACTGATTTTCTATATAGATTATCTAGATAAGTCACAACTCTGCTTATAATCAAAACAATACGTAAATTACCATGACGTATGAGTGCAACAATGACCTTTCTTTCTATAGGGACAGAAATCTGAAATATTTTGAAGACAGTTTTACAATTGTGGTTGCTGTTTAAATTTAAACGTAAGTATTTCCTTGTTGAGTGACTGGTTTGTAGAAGCTATTAACGTAGGTAAATGAATCATACATATAATCTATATACTCAAACCGTAGGTAACTTGTCACAGTTCCTAAGCGAGACCCTTCTTTTAATCATTCCGCTCGGAAAATCGGTCAATGGATAATCCCTAGCCTAGATAATACTGTTAATCCAAATATTGAAGTAGCTTAGTTAATAAAATCACACTTTATAAACTAGAGTTAAAATTCTTACTTAAAATTGTATTTAGCTGACAGATAGAACATTGACGAATTTACCACTTTTTTGTTTTTCTTATAGCTCAATTTTTAGTCACTTTTATTCAACCCGTGTTGCGAAAATAAATTGAGCTCAAGGATTATCCATTGACCGCCAGTAGAGCCAGATCGGAAGTAATTAATAGAATGGTCTCGCCGAGGTACTGGGACAAGTAACCCTCGGTTTGACTCAATTTCAATGCCATCAACGTCACAGACAATGGTTTAACCAAATTGCAATTACAATTTGCAAAGGATTTTGTGGTTGAATTGACCTTTGACCTATGACGTTTGACATAATAACTTAATTTAGCCTATGCATACTTTATAATGGTTGAATGCTATTTGCTAATTGTATGATATCCATATGTGCAAAAAATACAGCAAAGTAGGCCTTTGTTAAAAAGTTCTACGAGAAACATAGTTTGACCTTTCATGACCAGTGTGTTGACCTTAGAGTACATTTTTTAAAGTTGTGTTAAAATTTTAGGAAATGTGTATTTTATAAGCTTTATCAAGCAATTCAAGTATTTTGTAAATGGACCACCACTAGCAAAAAACTAAACCTGTAAATGAAGTCCAAATGAACAAGGGTTGTGTTTACGAGATTCCTTGCGAAAACTGTGATGCCGCATACATAGGAGAAACCGGACGTCCTATGCATGTTCGAGTTAATGAGCGTAGGAAAAACATTGAGAAGTCAGATGGCTGTTATCTTATGTCATCGAAACTAATAGTACATGCATGGGACAAGGTTCATAAACTCGACTTTCTACAATATAGGCGTTTACTTAAAGAGCCATGTAGAAAAAAAGGAAATTGAAATAGGCAGCTTTGATAACATTAAAATACACTAGTATAAGCCAGCCGAGTACCTATTTTCCTCCTATGTGGATTCCTTTAGTAAATACTAAGAAATGACCTTTTTGTTTTATCACCTTGTTTTTGTCACTTCCATGTGTAAAATGTTAAATTTTATCGACATTGGCTATTGTCTTTGTTTGTTTTGATATAGTTTTGACAATATGATTTTTTGCTCAAGCAACCTGAGGACGAAAATAGTTTTCAGTCATTTCCGAAACGTTGTTATTAATATAATAAAATAAATAGTTATTTCCACTTAAGTGTTATAAACTCTACTTACTTTAAAACTATTATATTATAAAAAGTCGTAAGATAAAGCCTTACTTCTAAGTGCCGATATTCTAAGTTCAGGACTCACCATTTTAAGAATAAAAAGTGCCGATGTCATCGTTCGTACTCGTCGATCAAACCGAAGATTCAAGTACTGGAGGGAAAAAAAAAAAACGAATTCAATAAATGTCATACTGACTTGCAGCTATGCTTACCTTTAAAACATACGCCATAGTAAAACAACACGTGTTCTTAATAGGTACACAAAAACCTCCAATGAGGATGTTTTGCTCATAAATATTGTTAAGTATACGGGAAAATAACAACCTAATCCTTACTAAGAAAATGTTAAAAGATTATCTCACCTCATAAGAGGAGGTTATCTGCAGCTTGTAGAAGACTGGCATGTAGGCGAAGATCATGAGCATACTGGCAAGTATTTCCGACAGGACGATCACGTAGAACTGGGTCCCATAGATGTACATCTCCGTGGGAAGTGTCAGCATGGTTATCCCCGAGATGGAACTGAAACAACATAAGAGGATTCTATAAAAAGAGCTTATTGGCCCGGAACAATATAAAACGTAACTTAAAAACTTATGACCGAGTAGTAAGTAGTGGCCTCGGTCATAAGTTTTTAAGTTACGTTTTATAACATAAGAGGAGGTTATCTGCAGCTTGTAGAAGACTGGCATGTAGGCGAAGATCATGAGTATACTGGCAAGTATACTAATTGAGCGATTTAACCTGACATTATTAAATGTCGTCCGTAGCATGCTGCATCCTTCAGGTTTGCCGAAGCATTTTTGGGAAGAGGCCACTGCTTGTCAAATCAACTGCAATAGATTCAGAAATTCCCATGGAGAGATGGTTAGAAAGGGAACTTCACGAGATTGATTACAAAAACGTGCTTGTCTTTGGGTGTCAAAGCTTGGTATCATGTGGTACATGATGACAAACTTGATGCAAGAGCAGAAGAGGCAGTCATGCTTGGCTATCCTGAAGATACTAAAGGCTATAGGTTGTTGAACCTAAAATCCAAAAAAATCATCATCAGCCGGGATGTGAAATTCCAAGGAAAACTGTTCCCTCTCATGAAGATAGCAGATTATAAGAAGAACGAAAAGAGAGAGAAAGATTCGAACAATGAGGGAGATTCAGACAGTACTGGGGAAGAGGAAGATGAAATATTCCTTACCTTACATCTGTCAAATGTCAACCATCGAGAACCAGGACAGATAGAGGAAGAAGTTCCGGAGCCAGGGGAGGCAGAAGAGGAAGAAGCTCCAGAGCCAGGGGAGGTAGAAAAAGAAGTCCAGGTGAGAGCTGAACCAGAGCCAGGGGAAGAAGCAGATGTACAAGTTCCAATGAGGTCCACCCGAGAACAAGAACCGAAGAAACCGTGCGGATGCTGCAACCTTATTCAGAGGGTCCTGAGAGAAGACGATGTTCCTACCAGTTATCGAGAGGCCTTGCAGGGATCTCATTCACAGAAATGGGAAGCAGCCATTCACGAAGAAGTACAGAAAGTTGAGAAACAAGACAATGGGACATTGTGAATAAACCAACAGGAATAAAAATAATAGGTAGTAAATGTGTGTTTTTTTTTAAGAGGTACAATGAAGGTAAAATCATAAAACATAAACCAAGGTTAGTAGACCAGGGTTTTTGCTAGTTGCACGGTGTAAATTATCATGACACAGCGAGCCCAGTTGTAGAGAGGAAATTTAATCAGTTAGAATCTTAGCTTTTCTAGCAGCTGAAACAACTGGGAAATTAATCACTTGGGTGTTGTGAGTGCGTACTTACACAGTTAAATTTGACGAGACGGTACATGGCAATACCGGAAGGAATAAATGTATACAGACACCTGTTTGTAAACTGAAGAAGCCTATATGGCTTAAAACAGTTAGGGAAAACTGGTACGAGTCCTTAGTACCCATTGATAGACTTAGGGTTTTTAAAAAAGTGTGAGTACCCTTGGGTGTATGTAAAAGGGCAAATAATTGTTGGGACCATGTGGATTTTTATTGAATTTTACCTGCCCAAGGCAAAAAAAAGAAATGTGGCCCAAAAAAAAAAATTAGTATTATGAAATAATTAATTAAAATAACCTAATTTTTAAAAATTTAATCTGGTAGTGAAAGGGTTAAATTTATCATCGGTTTGTTTATTTCCAACTGTTATTACGACCGCGCTTCAAAAACTTTGTTAATAACAATGTCTTGTAATCAGTGTTGTGACTATAACAATTATTTTTTTCTAGATTCAGATAAAGATAATTCTCCAAAATGTTACCTAGATAAGATAAAAGATATAGCGTAGAAAATTGTCAATTATTATATTATTGTTTAATATTTTATCTAAAAAAAATCTTAAAGCATAAAAAGCTTAAATATGATAAACTTTATTGTATCTAGATAAAAGAAAAAGAAAACATCAAAAAACTTTTCTAAGATAATAGATAACTGATTTTCTATATAGATTATCTAGATAAGTCACAACTCTGCTTATAATCAAAACAATACGTAAATTACCATGACGTATGAGTGCAACAATGACCTTTCTTTCTATAGGGACAGAAATCTGAAATATTTTGAAGACAGTTTTACAATTGTGGTTGCTGTTTAAATTTAAACGTAAGTATTTCCTTGTTAAGTGACTGGTTTGTAGAAGCTATTAACGTAGGTAAATGAATCATACATATTATCTATATACTCAAACCGTGGGTAACTTGTCACAGTTCCTAAGCGAGAACCTTCTTTTAATCATTCCGCTCGGACAATCGGTCAATGGATAATCCCTAGCCTAGATAGTACTGTTAATCCAAATATTGAAGTACTAGTTAATAAAATCACACTTTATAAACTAGAGTTTTATAAAATTCTTACTTAAAATTGTATTAAGCTGACAGATAGAACATTGACGAATTTACCACTTTTTTGTTTTTCTTATAGCTCAATTTTTAGTCTATTTTATTCAACCCGTGTTGCAAAAATAAATTGAGCTCAAGGATTATCCATTGACCGCCAGTAGAGCCAGATCGGAAGTAATTAATAGAATGATCCCGCCGAGGTACTGGGACAAGTAACCCTCGGTTTGACTCGATTTAAATGCCATCAACGTCACAGACAATGGTTTAACCAAATTGCAATTACAATTTGCAAAGAATTTTGTGGTTGAATTGACCTTTGACCTATGACGTTTGACATAATAAGTTAATTTAGCCTATGCATACTTTATAATGGTTGAATGCTATTTGCTAATTGTATGATATCCATATGTGCAAAAAATACAGCAAAGTAGGCCTTTGTTAAAAAGTTCTACGAGAAAAATAGTTTGACCTTTCATGACCAGTGTGTTGACCTAACAGTACATTTTTTTAAGTTGTGTTAAAATTTTAGGAAATGTGTATTTTATAAGCTTTATCAAGCAATTCAAGTATTTTGTAAATGGACCACCACTAGCAAAAAACTAAACCTGTAAATGAAGTCCAAATGAACAAGGGTTGTGTTTACGAGATTCCTTGCGAAAACTGTGATGCCGCATACATAGGAGAAACCGGACGTCCTATGCATGTTCGAGTTAATGAGCGTAGAAAAAACATTGAGAAGTCAGATGGCTGTTATCTTATGTCATCGAAACTAATAGAACATGCATGGGACAAGGTTCATCAACTCGACTTTCTACAATCTAGGCGTTTTCTTGAAGAGCCATGTAGAAAAAAAGGAAATTGAAATTGGCAGCTTTGATAAAATTAAAATACACTATACTTGAGTTCATATCAAGAAGCCCTCCTCTCAAAGGAAATAGTTGGTATTGTTGGAGACCATATACTGTCAATCATGTCTTCCACTTACCAACCCTTGTTGTACCGGTCACTCCAAACTGCATGGACCTTCTATTGCTTTGTTTGTTTGTTTGTTTTTCTTGGAAATTAAACATAATAACCATTCACTCAGGTGGCGCGACGCGCGACATGGGCACAGGCACAGCTGACGCGTATTTTGAGGTCACTTTGTATTTGGAAGCGATGGATCAACCCTTCTCTCCATTGGGAGAATCCGACAACATAATTTGATGTTTATTACGTTGCACAAAGAGAGCATAGAAATAAGTCGCTCTTTCAGAGGAGGCCTTCTTGATTTGACGCGGACTTTAGGTTAAGCCAGCCGAGTACCTATTTTCCTCCTATGTGGATTCCTTTAGTAAATACTAAGAAATGACCTTTTTGTTTTATCACCTTGTTTTTGTCACTTCCATGTGTAAAATGTTAAATTTTATCGACATATGGCTATTGTCTTTGTTTGTTTTGATATAGTTTTGACAATATGATTTTTTGTTTTTCACAAGAAACCTGAGGACGAAAATAGTTTTCAGTCATTTCCGAAACGTTGTTACTAATATAATAAAATAATAGTTATTTCCACTTAAGAGTTTTAAATATTATAATAAACTCTACTTACTTTAAAACTATTATATTATAAATGGTCGTAAGATAAAGCCTTTCTAAGTGCCGATATTCTTAGTTCAGGACTCACCATTTTAAGAATGAAAAGTGCCGATGTCATCGTTCGTACTCGTCGATCAAACCGAAGATTCAAGTACTGGAGAAAAAAACAAAACGAATTTCAATAAATGTCATACTGACTTGCAGCTATGCTTACCTTTAAAACATACGCATAGTAAAAACAACACGTGTTTTTAATAGGTAAACAAAAACCTCCAATGAGGATGTTTTGCTCATAAATATTGTTAAGTATACTAATGTGGAAGACGGGAAAATAACAACCTAATCCTTACTAAGAAAATGTTAAAAGATTATCTCACCTCATAAGAGGAGGTTATCTGCTAGATTCAGAAATTCCCATGGAGAGATGGTTAGAAAGGGAACTTCACGAGATTGATTACAAAAACGTGCTTGTCTTTGGGTGACAAGCTTGGTATTATGTGGTACATGATGACAAACTTGATGCAAGAGCAGAAGAGGCATTATTGCTTGGCTATCCTGAAGGTACTAAAGACTATAGGTTGTGGGACCTAAAATCCAAAAAAATCATCATCAGCCGGGATGTGAAATTCCAAGGAAAACTATTCCCCCTCATGAAGATAGCAGAATATTAGAAGAACAAAAAGAGAGAGAAAGATTCGAACAATGAGGGAGATTCAGACAGTACTGGGGAAGAGGAAGATGAAATATTCCTTACCTTACATCTGTCAAATGTCAACCATCGAGAACCAGGACAGATAGAGGATAAGTTCCGGAGCCAGGGAAGGCAGAAGAGGAAGAAGTTCCGGAGTCAGGGGAGGCAGAAGAGGAAGAAGCTCCAGAGCCAGGGGAGGTAGAAAAAGAAGTCCAGGTGAGAGCTGAACCAGAGCCAGGGGAAGAAGCAGATGCACAAGTTCCAAGGAGGTCCACCCGAGAACAAGAACCGAAGAAACCGTGCGGATGCTGCAACCTTATTCAGAGGGTCCTGAGAGAAGACGATGTTCCTACCAGTTATCGAGAGGCCTTGCAGGGATCTCATTCACAGAAATGGGAAGCAGCCATTCACGAAGAAGTACAGAAAGTTGAGAAACAAGACAATGGGACATTGTGAATAAACCAACAGGAATAAAAATAATAGGTAGTAAATGTGTGTTTTTTTTTGAAGAGGGACAATGAAGGTAAAATCATAAAACAAACCAAGGTTAGTAGACCAGGGTTTTTGCTAGTTGCACGGTGTAAATTATCATGACACAGCGAGCCCAGTTGTAGAGAGGAAATTTAATCAGTTAGAATCTTAGCTTTTCTAGCAGCTGAAACAACTGGGAAATTTATCACTTGGATGTTGTGAGTGCGTACTTACACAGTTAATTAGACGAGATAGTGTGCATGGCAATACCGGAAGGAATAAATGTATACAGACACCTGTTTGTAAACTGAAGAAGCCTATATGGCTTAAAACAGTTAGGTAGAAACTGGTACGAGTTCCTTAGTACCTCATTGATAGACTTAGGGTTTAAAAAATGTGTGAGTGACCCTTGGGTGTATATAAAGGACAAAATAATTGTTGCTACCTATGTGGATTATTTTATTGAATTTTACCTGCCCATAGGGCAGGACGGCTAATGCAGGGAAAGTGTGGCCCTCTGTAACCTGACACAGTGATTAAAGAGTTACAAGTTAAACATTACATACATGAAAAACAACAAGAGAACATCACATTTATAAAGTTAGACAAATTGAAAGGCAAAAGGCGGATAAGGGTACTCGAAGCGGGGTAGCGGTCTGAAGGCTCGAGGACGCGAAACGAGGTCGTGAAGCTCATTCTTGCCGCCTGCGTGAAGACGTTGCACGTAAGTCCCTGCAAGGGTGTCGAGTCGAGAGCTGATACCACCGACAACGGTTTGGGTATACACGTCTTCTTCATTCCGCTTAATCGGAGGAAGCCGCGCGATGCGGCGAGGAATCCTTCGCTCCAGCGTAAAGTATTGCTGGATACATCCTCCAAAGACGGGTGTCAGCGCCGGGGCCGCGTATTCAAAGAGGGGACGGATGAAAGTTTTATAAGTGTGCCGTAGAGTACGGAAGCTGCATCCAGAAAGTCGCCCACGATGATGACGTCACGGCAATGAGCACCCCAGTTCAGAATGTCTGAAAAGGTTACTCCAAGGTACTTGGCAGATCGACTAGGGTACACCGTAGCGCCCCAAAGTGAGATGGACTGGCGGAGTGGTCGTTGAGACTTTTTCTGAGTTTTTGTGTCGGTGGTGAAAAAGAATAAGCTGTGTCTTTAAGGCGTTCGGCAATACACGCCAACGACGCATCCAAGCTTCAAGAGCTTTAATTTGGCGCTGTAGACGGCGGAAGACTTCTCTCACTGTGCGCCCTTTGCACCAGTAGGCCATGTCGTCTGCATAGAGGGCTAAGGCAAGGTATCGGGACAAGGGAGAAGGAATGTGACTTTCTAGTAACAGGTGAGAAAGAAGAAGTTGCCATGTTCAGAGAACAGCTTATGCAATTTGTAGAAGTGAAGGATCTTGGTACTATCAATAATTTTTGTCTATTCAATTCAGTAGACCTGACAGGGACACGAATATTATAATTAAAAAATGGAACGTTATGTCACTACTCAGGGAATTTTCCATGTCAGAATGTAAGGGTGTCACTTGTTTATTACAAGTAGGTGCAAACTTTGAGTCTAAAGGGGTAGAAGGAGAGGAGATTTTTTGTAAGGAGAAATACCAGAGTGCCGTTGGCAGTTTATTGTATCTAAGTACGAATACTCGCCCAGATATTGCGAATGCAGTTTGTAAGTTGAGTCAATGTTGTAGTAATCCAACTTGGATAGGAGTTCAGCATGTGATGAGATACTTGCAGAAGACATTTAATTATCACCTTGTTTTTAAGAAGGGGTTTGGAATTTCATGTTATTGTGATTCAGATTGGGCTGGAGACAGAAGTGATAGAAAATCTATCATAAAGTATGTCATAACTCTTGGGGGAGGAGCAGTTTTGTAAAAGAGCAGGAAGCAGAAGTGTGTAGCTAGCTCAATTACACATGCAGAGTACATTGCCCTCTATGAACGTTTGTGTGAATTACAATGGATGCGATCCTCCTTGAATGAAGTAAACCAAGGTAATGTAATTCCAAGCAAGTGTGATATATTTTGTGACAATCATGGTGCCATTTTCATTGCAAATAATTATATAGTTAGAGAGAGAAGCAAGCATTTTGTAGTTCAATACAACGTACGTGAAATAGTAAAGAAAAAGGAGATTTATTTAAAATATGTACTGTTTTGTCAAAGGTATTGGTATCACAGACATGTAGAATCAATGGATGTAGTGTAACCATTGAATTTTTTTTGTAACCATGATTGATTTTTATGATTCTCTATTATTATCTAGAGTGAATAAGATAATTTATTTTTCATGCAAAATTAGAAATATTAAGGAAGAAGTAAAAATGAAAAAATAGCCCCTGAATGAAGGGAGGTGTTAGAATTTAAATATTAATCATTACATTCAGTGTTATATTTTTATTTCATATTCCGGAAGTAGCCTAATGTCCGGAAGTGCCTGCCATTTTGTATGTGTAAGTTGGTTTCACTGGAATGTGTAATATGTGCTGCAATCTAGCGGAATAAAAGCACAGTTGTGCGTTCTGTCGAAGGTGAAGTATGGCGTTATTTATTTCCTTCCTAAATAAACAGTTGATTTAAGGATCGATAAACAGTGATGTTGACCGATACGATCACGTAGAACTGGGTCCCATATGTATGAAAGACATGGAGATGGGGAAGATGCTCATGGTCTTGTCATGTATGTTACTCATTTTGCTATGAGAGACATGGAGTTGGGGAAGGTGCTCATGTCGAGTATGTTACTCACCTTGCTATGAGAGACATGGAGATGGGGAAGATACCCATGGTCTTGCCTCCCATGAGATATTCGGCTGTCGAGTCCTGCTTCTGCTTGGCGAAGAACCCGAACCAAACTCCGATTAGAGCCGAGACTAGGAGCAGAAAGCCGAAAACCAGGTAGTCCACGAGAGAGAAGAAATGTTGAGACTCCATCACCGTCACTGAAATAAAATGTTATAATTTAACTTAGACTAAACAGAATGTAATTTTTTAATTTCTTGTGGGCAACCTGCCCATGGTTCCATGCATGACCCATTTCAGCTAGCTGCGAATTTTAAAATTTGGACAATTATTGTGATGGTGATATTCGAGGGCTGTTAAAGATGACTAAATCCCTTGCATAAGCATTAACGAAAACGTTGGAATACCGTTTGGTCAAGTTTGCTGGTAGTGGTAATCGAAATCGGAACCTCCCGAATCAAAGTCTCTCGCTTTACGCTTGAGCCACCTCTGTCGGTGAGCATAATGTAATTCATCTGTTTGTTTGCGATGGATAAAGGTTGCCAACATAGACAACGAATGCGCTTTATCCGAGCATTTCTCACGGGACGTCTCGCTCGTGTGTGTGTTCAAGATAACGTAGGTATCCTGTCCGTTTACCCCTCGTGCTGATGTGTCTAAGCTTCCTGCCTCCTCTACCTGTTTTACTGCCACGATCATCCTTCTCCCTTGTCCCGATACCTTGCCCTTGCCCTCTACGCAGACTACACGGCCTACTGGTGCGTAGGTCGTATGGCGAGGGAAGTCTTCCACCGTCTACAGCGTCAGATAACCGCTCTAGAATCATGCGACGGTGGCGTGTGTAACGCTAAACTCCTTAATAACGCAGCTCATCCTATTTTACCACCGCCATAAAATTCAGAAGATGTCTCAATGACCACTACGTCAGTCCATCTCCCTCCAAGGCGCTACGGTGTACCACAGTCAGTCTGCCAAATACCTAGGAATAACCTTTATATACATCCTCATTTGCGGTGCTCATTGCCTTGACGTCATCAACCGTGCGCGGTCGCCTCTAAACTTGCTCGTGATGCTTCGAATGCGGCTTTCTGGCTGCAGCTTCCGTACTCTACGACACACATATAGAACTTTCATCCGACCCCTCTTTGAATACGCGGCTCTGGCGCTGGCACCCGTCGTTGGAGGATGTCTCCAGCAGTACTTATCCTTGGAGCGAAGAATCCTCCGTAGCATCGCACGGCTTCCTCCGATGACGCGGAATGAAGACGTGTATACCCAACGGCATCAGCTCTCGACTCGATACCCTCGCAGGGGCTTACGTTCGTCTTCACGCAAGAGGAAGTGATGAGCTTCATGACCTCGTTTCACGTCCACGAGCCTTCAAGCCTTTACCCCGCTACAAGTACCCTTATCCATAAATGTCATGCTCTCTTGACGTGTGTTGTTGTTTCCCCATCTTGATCTGGGCCCGGGGAAGAATAGGCCCAGAGCATTCCTCCTCGGCTCATCGTAAAAGGCGACAAAGAGGCAGTCGGTGTGGACCCCTCAAATAAGATCTTGAGGTGACTGGAGACCGCAAAGGAGGCTCTCAGGCATATATTTTCACTTTCCCAAACGCACATTTGCTCCACAATCATATCTATTTATTACTTTTTCACTTTTTCTACTCTTCACCATCAATACTAGCCCCTTTTGTGTTCTAAACGTCTACCACCGTGTTTGCCGTGCGGTGCGACGCGTGCCGGTGGAAAAGGGGATCCTGGTTGTTGAGGAAAATGTTTTTAGCGAGAAACACGGACCAACACGCAACTTTGGCCACCTGCTTCATCATAGACGGGAGATCCAGAACTAGCCCACCTGGGTCAATCGGCTAGTGCAACATTTTGTCACCATTATGTTGCACATTGGGCAGCCCGGACATAGATTGCGTAGGTTGTATGTACCAATGTGGAGAGCTATGGGAAGAGAAGGGTCGGGATCCGACCACACTGATGAAAGATCTATTGCGTCTATGTCTTTGTTCCGGACATAAAATTGTCTTTTTCCTACACACCATCCTGATGAAAAAAAGAAATCTTTAATGTTTACAAGGGCCTATGTGGTAGAACCAACATGGGTTAGTTGAGTCTTTTCCCGGGAAATTTTGTGGGTTGTCCCCTGTTTCAATTATGGATATTTTAACACACACCAATCACCCTATTTCCCCTCCCCAAGACAAACCATTACCATCAAAGAAAATACCTAGGTCTTTATTTGAACCACCAGTTACCCTTGATACTATGGTAAAAATTATAAACCTAGCACAAAATTACCTAGAATTTTGACAATAAAAAGTTTCATTTTTTTTTTTTGAGCGAAGCAAAGACTTCAAAATTCACATATTATATTGGCAGATGTTGTCAGATATGTCAGATGGTTAGAAAGTTATTGGTTTGTAATAGAACAGTGTTCTTTGTGGTATAGTGCCCCACAGTAAGCGAGAGTCGATGTTGTTATTTTGGATCGTAGGCTGTAATTACAATATTACAATAACTTTATTCACCTTGACTCATACATTGCACAAGTATAACTCTTTTTAGAGAAAGTGAATAGCCTAGCCTATGGAGAGTAATACATAATTGTTAACAATTTTATAAAAAATATACATTAAAATATACATTTCATAATTTCATAATATCTTTCCTTTATTTCTATACATAATACTTATTTTTTTTTATTGAATTGTTTATTTATATTAAATTATATTCATGAAAATACATAGTAGTTTCAGGAGTTTTTTTATTTTTTTTTTAATCTCATCCACGCCGGAGTTGTTCCTAGTCTCGTATCAAGTTATCGTACCTGGTAGAAGATATTCTGACGTCTGTTGGCGAGCGCAGAAACACAGACGGTGTAAACTCTGCGGGACTCTTGCGGTTGTGGTGGATCTTAAGCCACACATTAGTTTGTGGGCAAATGAATAAATCATTATCTAGAAGACGTGCGAGGAACAAAGAATAAATAAAAGCTTTAGGCACACAATCAACAGTAGTTGTCATTTGAATGGAAAGGTAGATTAAAACATTGCTCTGACCTTGTATGAATGTTAGTAAGGTAAGTACCTTTATTAATTATTCTGTTTCAAAGTTGTACCAATCCCCCCACCACTGATAGCTACAGGGCTGTGGCACGCTTGCTCTACACACATTTTACCTTGCATTAACTACTATTGGGTGTTGCGACTTCTTTCTAATGACGCGAAGTATGGGATACGGAAGGTGACCCTACACTAAGGTACAATGATTAGTTATCAGGTTAAAACAGAGGTGGGCTACTCATATTAAGTAGGCTGACAAGTGACAGTGATAATTGTATTATGCACAATTAATCGATGAAATCGTGTTTGTTATTGATTATGAGACAAACATAGCCTAGTTCTAACCCTAATCCCACAAACACAAAAACTTGTAATTAAACAGCCAAACCCTTCTCAACTAAAATAAATGAAATCTTAAAAAAATGCCAAGCAAATAATTTTTTTTTTCCGCCACATAATTGGATGAGCGTAGCGAGCGATGCGAAGATTCCATTTCACTACACTGAAAAAAATCCGGAATGTTTTTTTTCTTTTTTTTCTTTTTTCTTGTATTTTTGTCTGTTTGTTAACACGATTCCGGCTAAACCGATACTCCGATTGCGATGAAATTTTATGGAGGTCTTCGAAATCTCTGAACTTAGAACTGCCACGTTTTTGAGCACAATCGACAAATTATTTCTCATGAAAATCCCAATTTTACGATTTTTATTTTTATTTTTTAAAAATTTCTTCAACAACACCTACATGCTTTGTCCGAATGTAATGATTTTTTCACAGAACCTTAATTTCATGAATTGATTTATTCATGTTAAATTTAAGCGTTATCAAAACACAATTTTTTACGAAAATCGCAATTTTACGATTTTTGAAAATTTTAAAACATTCTTCGGCTTGTAACGCCTACATGCTTTATCCGATTGTAATGATTTTTTCACAGAACACAATTTCATAAATTTATATATTCGTGTGAAATTTGAGCACAATCAAAATATTATTTCTCGTGATAATCGCAATTTTACGATATTTTTCGATTTTTAAAATTTATTTGACTTATAACACCTACATGCTTTATCCGATTGTAATGATTTTTTCACATAACCTTAATTTTATGAATTTATATATTCGTGTGAAATTTGAGCGTAATCGTTAAATTCTTTCTCATGAAAATCTCTATTTTACGCTTTTTTTCTTTTTTAAAACAATTCTTTGACTTATAACACTTACATGCTTTATCCTATTGTAATGATTTTTTTCACAGAACCTTAATTTTATGAATTAATATATCCGTGTAAAATTTGTGCGCAATCGAATAATTATTTCTTATGAAAATTTCAATACTACGATTTTTTCCTTTTTTTAAAATTAAAAATTTAAGTTAATTTTAAAATTTAATTTAATTTAATTTAATTTAATTTAATTAAAAAAAATCTTCAACTTAGTAATGATTTTTTCACAGAACAACACACAATCCGCATAACACATGGCAGCTCAATGCACCAATTACGCTCATCCAACAACGCGGCGGGACTTAAGCGTATTCCATGACACTACACTAAAATGACAGTTTAATAAATTATATCTTGTAACTGTGATTTTACACGATAAAAAAAATTGGATGTTGAAATTTGCGAAAATTGGCGTTTTGGTAAATTTCTTAAATCGGCTTCAACTTGCTTCTTGTTTGTTCCACAGATACTAGAGCATCATACCAATCTAAAATGGCCATTTATAACATCGTGTCTTGAAACTGTGCACAAATATACGTCTCAAACACGCAAAAATATGCATTCCAAAATCACACCCCTTCTTGGTAATCAGCAAATTTTGACCGAACTACTTGCCCAAATTACAAAACAAAATATAGAGGATTTACATAAAAGGCTATCGAGTACGTCAATAATGGCCAGTATATTTTTGGATCGAAATCCTCCAAGGTCACGGGGCATAAAGATCGTTCCCATGTAATTCTTATGGGAGATTTTTGCCGATGGGACCTAGCTCGAAAAATACCAAGTACGATATATTTTTTCAGGGTCATGTGGAACCAATAATTTTTCTGTTAATTTTTAAATTCATAACTAGTTAGCCTGATTGAAATATATATTTTTTAAATTTCGCGGGTGAATACCTCTTTGGCACGTAGGTAATAGGTTTTGTGAAATAAAATCTTACCGTAGACAACCTCAATGCTTACTACTTATGGGATGTGAACTTGGCTGAAGGGCTATATTATGGGGCTTAATCTGAGATTTTACTGAATATATTTAAGGAAATCCATTATGAATAGAATCTTCAGTAAGGATTTTAAAGTGTAGGTTTTGATCCTTGATTGATTGTGTGGCTCGTTGGTCTTGTGGTCAGCTTACCTGCTTCCAATGCAGAAGGTCCAGGGTTCGATTACCTCTAAAGTCAGAAGTATTTAACTTCTGATTTGGACTTAAGTCCATCAGTTCTTGTCTTCGGAATTTGTAAACGGTGACTTTAGCAACGAGGTACATAATTAAGCGAGCGAAGCGTGCTTTTCCATTTGACTCTGCCGGAAAAATTTGTCTCTCGTTTTTTTTTTTTTTTTTTTTGTTTTTTTTTTTTTTTTTTTTTTTGTTTGTATGTCTCGCCATAACGTTCGAACGGAGGCTCGGATCGAGTTGAAATTTTGACCATCCGCAAGCTTTGTTCTCGATTGAATGCCATTAGTTTTGTGGCAAAATCGTTCAAAAAGTTAAAAAGTTACATTAAAGTTAATCGAAAGTTTTTTTTTCAAACTAACCGGCGACAAAATCTGAGATAGCCAAATCATTTAGAATGTCCGTCCGGTCACGAATATGTTAATTTTAGTTTGATCCGATAAGTAGTGTAGATGGAAATTACATTATAACAAAAGTAACGTTGCCATGGCAACGAAAAGACGCGCGAAGTTTCTAATGCACTGCCACCTAGAAGTAATCAAAATACTTTCGAGGAAGCAGTCTATTATTTGTCACCAAAGAGTTTAAATATTTTTCCCAATGAGTCAAGGTCCTCTAGATGGCGGTGGATTTTATCCACAAAGTAAAGATTTACATACGGGTTTACCCAAATACCTTGGCAATAATAAATAATATCGGAAACATGGCCCTGTGGACAGCGAACGTCGCAAATTTTAAAATTTAAAAAAATGTGCATTGTGGGTCTAGCTATAGCACGTGCTCGCTTATCAACGCGTCCAACTGAGCGTTTCCTAGTAAATTTAAAGTTGTTCTGAATCGGTCTTGTTGATTCTGGCGTTGATCCGCGGGTGTTCGCATTGTCCATACCACTGATTGCTATATTTCCGATTAAAAATATCGATCTTTGGTTGGTTATCGCTCACTGGTCGATTGCGTCGGGTTTACCCTACTGTCCCCCACTGAAAATCAGTTGTGGGACTGAGTGGGTAGACTCTTAATACGGATTTATTTATTAAGCGAGCGAAGCGAGCGTTTCCATTTGACTCTGCCGGAAAAAATTAGTCACTGGTTTTGTTTTTTTTTTTTTTTTTGTTTGTATGTCTCGCGATAACGTTCGAACGGAGGCTCGGATCGAGTTGAAATTTTCACCATCCGCAAGCTTTGTTCTCGATTGAATGCCATTAGTTTTGTGGCAAAATCGTTCAAAAAGTTAAAAAGTTACATTAAAGTTAATCAAAGTTTTTTTTTCAAACTTCACGGCGACAAAATCTGAGATGGCCAAATCATTTAGAATGTCCTTCCGGTCACGAATATGTTAATTTTATTTTGATCCGATAAGTAGTGTAGATGGAAATTACATTATAACAAAGTACGGTTACCATGGCAACGGAAAGTCGTGCAGCTTTTTTGGCTCATGATAGCGGTCGAACGGAGGCTCGGATCGAGTTGAAATTTTCACCATCCGCAAGCTTTGTTCTCGATTGAATGCCATTAGTTTTGTGGCAAAATCGTTCAAAAAGTTAAAAAGTTATATTAAAGTTAATCGAAAGTTTTTTTTTCAAACTCAACGGCGACAAAATCTGAGATAGCCAAATCATTTAGAATGTCCGTCCGGTCACGAATATGTTAATTTTATTTTGATCCGATAAGTAGTGTAGATGGAAATTACATTATAACAAAAGTAACGTTGCCATGGCAACGAAAAGACGCGCGAAGTTTCTAATGCACTGCCACCTAGAAGTAATCAAAATACTTTCGAGGAAGCAGTCTATTAATTGTCAACAAAGAGTTTAAAAAGTTGTCCCAAGGAGTCAAGGTCCTCTAGATGGCGGTGGATTTTAAAGTAAAGATTTAAACACGGGTTTACCCAAATACCTTGGCAATAATAAATAATACAGGAAACGCGAACGTCGTAAATTTTAAAATTTAAAAAAATGTGCAATGTGGGTCTAGCTATAGCACGTGCTCGCTTATCAACGCGTCCAACTGAGCGTTTCCTAGTTTATTTATTTAAAATTAATTTTAAAGATTTTAAATATTTTTTATTCGAAAGACCCTTAAATGAGCTTTGATTACATACCATGGTTACTAGGTTTGGATTTTTTTTTTTAAATTCAATTTTATTACATTTTCATTTAGGGTATGACTAGAACCATGCACCCTATGAGGATTTTAGGAGTTTCTTTAAGGGTTATTTAGTTTATTTTTCTGAATCCAATGATACGAAAATCGCTTCTGTTGCAATTTGTCCTAGGTTCGGCCTCAAATTTGCGGATAGACCCCGGACTATTTCTTCCCCCTACTTAAGGCCTCCTTAGCCTATCATAGGCTAGAGTGGCGCTTTATGACCTTACAGTTGACGCGCCCTTATACCAATAAACTTAAAAACCATATTATTTATACCAATATAATTATCAAAATTAAATGCAAATGTACCCGGGTACTTAACACATGACTCGCTCACTCGTCTAACAACGACTGGCGTTTCCCTAGTCTCGTTGGCTAAGGCGCCCTTATACCCGAAATGTGGGAGACCTGGGTTCAATCCCCTGGTCGGGAAAGATTTGGTAATTTCTGGATGCATTTAAAAAAACATTAAACATGTTTTGAAATTCAAGATTGCAAGGTTTACTCAATCTCCGAGTGGAATTTGGGGGTACCTTGAGCGTGCAAGATTTGATACACCATTAGCACTGCATTTTACAGCCAGACAAGTAACAAACAAAAAATACTTTTTCAAAAACAAAACCATTGTCGTTAAAATGATTCCTACACATCGCAGCCTATTTTTCAATACATTATTTATTGTAGGGTTAAATTGCAATGAATCTAACTGATTTTGTTAGCAGTTCTTAGTAAACTCGTACCGGATGTCTGTTTAAAATTTCAGCGCAATCTATTTAGCGATTCGGCTGATTTTCGATGTACACGTCGAGAATCACAGAAGAAGAGCCATTTAAGTTGAATGGAGACACTCAAGCGCTGTGCCCCCTCGTCTTATTATTTATTTCTGAAGTGCCAAGCCACAAAGTGTCTAACTTACTGTGCCAAGTTTTACTTCTTAAAACACATTATAAAATACAATACAAATAAGAACACATAATATGAACGGAGATAGGAAAGGGCGAACAGATAAAGGCGAACAATAATTTGGTGACAAAGAGCATGTTTAATAATTTGAATTAATATTTTTTGATGCGTTCTAATTTAGAAATTTTGATTTTTTTAAGTGTCAATATTGAAATTTTGTCTGGAAGTCTTCATGTCAGCCGGTTAAGTGTTCCTTAACTACATGACTTTTTAATTATAATTCTTTGAAACCAAAGTGTCGTATCAACCGAAATGTTCTTCATTAACGTCCATGTGAAATTTGTTGGTTATATTAGTAACGGTTCAGCTACTATCATCTGCTTTGAAGTAGAAATTTAATACTTTTTCCATTTCGTACTTTCTTGCCAAAGCATGCACACAAGATTTAGCGTAGTACCGGTACATGATAAAACTAACTACGCTATTGACCTATTTTGTATTAATTTGTCTTGAAGTGAAAATGATGTCGGCAGTATTTTGTTTGTTGAGTGGTTGTTTCTCCCTGGTGGCAAGCTCGGTAGCGTCTCGCCGCGGCACGAAGCGGTGGATCACTGGAGTGAGCACATCCAGGCTGAGAGCGCGCGGGTCCTGCGGGCCGGTGAGGAAGCTCACTACCAGGCCGACCACGAGCACGGTCACGGTGCCGATCATAGTGAAGTACAGGAAGCTGATCCGGTAAGGCAGAAACACTGGATCGGTCTCGCTGCAAGCACAAGATCCGTAACTACGATAGTACTTACTTTATTATGGTTTTCTTTAAATTAAAAACATACTTCTTATATATTTTGTATTCAAGGCAAAGTAAATAGAAACTTATGTTAGACATACCGTTTATAAATTTACAATGCACAAGCTGCCTAGACCTGGATGGAATAACAACATTGCTTGCTACTACTATACGTTTTTATATTGGGCTATCATAGATACTTTTGGATTTAGCTGCTAGGATTTGTGTCTGTTGAGAAATATCAAAATTTTAATAGTTGTGATGATGAAGTCCAACGACAGGATATTTGTTGATTGATTTAATAAGGTATTCTATAGAGCAATTATTATTGAACGCGTGATTGATTTATTGATCGATTGTCATCTTTATTGATTGGATTATATAAGGCCTGTAAGGCCATCTCTTCTATCCATATCATTAATATTCAAGAGAATTTCTAGATTTATTCCTTGCCCATCTGAATCGTATCCATTTCAACATTAAGTTGACTGTGGAGATTGAAGAGAACAACAGTCTTGCATTTTTAGATGAACTAGTTAGTAAACGAGCAGATGGATCGTTGGGACACACTGTCTATCGGAACCTCACACATACTATCCGCTACCTAAACGCACAATCACATCACTCACCAGACCAAATTATATCTGTAGCAAACACTCTGGCGTTTCGATCAAAAACAATTACTGACAAGGATAGTAAAAATGTTGAGATGCATAACCTAATTAGGATGCTCTTCTCCGGAATGGATTTTCTCAGGTTAGCATATGCATTTAATCATGTACGCGATTGATTGGATATTGCTTAACATCACATATAAATGCACTTTGGCTATTCGAGACGATGAGTGGTGATAGATGAGGATGAAGTATGAACAGAAGGGAGGAGGGGAAACCCGGTACCAGCACATAGCCTACTCCTTTCGAAAAGTACCAAGGGGACCTACGGCTTAACGTCCCATCCGAAAGGATGGTGTAACCTTGACAGTCACATAGGTTCCTCCACTAACCCGGACTGCAGAGCAGACGTCGAGGAGAACGAAGCCGTTACACTAGCTCTCGAAACCTCCATCTGCTCTAACCAGCGATATACGTGAGTTTCAGGGCAGAGCGGTCACCCACTCTACCCCTGACCACACCCGATTTTGCTTATCTTCGGTGTTCGAGTGGGAACCGGTTAAACTATCTCGGCTAAACCGCTGGCTTCGTGTATCCAATAAAACGCAAGAGAATATAGATGAAGAAACTGTGAAGCCACGAGCAGTATAGCATTTTTGCCCTACATGAGAGGCACTGCTGATCGAGTTAGTCTGGGCATGAGGTGAAAACTCTATTCCTACCACACAGGAAGGTTCAAGGAATTCTTAAGGAGGAAGAAGGACCAAAGAATGCCATACCATTGGAGAACCATGGTGTTTATGAAATTCCCTGTGGATTGTGTGAAAAAGCAAAAAAACGCATGTGGAGAAGACCGGGAGAAAAATCTCTCAACGACGACAGGAACACTTGCTCTCAGTAGAAAAGAACGAACAAAGATCAGCTCTTGCACACTACGTGGCAGATCAGGAACATGTTATTAATTTTGAGGATACAAGAGTAATTGCTTCTACGGACCGTATTTATTCCAGGGAAGCAATAGAAATTGAGAAGAGGCCACAGAGTTTGAATAAAAGAGAGGATGGAAAACGCCGTCCTCAGACATGGAAGTCTATCATAAACTTTTGCCACAAACCTCGAACGTTCAAGCAGACTCCTCAAACTTTGCTACATGATACCGAAACCACGATACCTGTGGTAAGTCAACGCCCCGTAACAAGAAGTCAAACTAACCCTACTGGTCAAAATACTCACAAAACCGTGTTACCTTCGACAAGTCAAGGCACAATGCCATGAGGTCAAGCAAAAAATCAGCCTACAAGTTCTGGTCCAGCAGACTAATTTCCTTCGCCTAATCAATAACATGACATGTTTTTCTAAACTCTTTCCGCATGTTATAATATTCCTTTAGTCCCCGTCTGGGCCCGGGGTAGAATTGGCCCAGAGCATGGCTCTGCTAATCGTAAAAGGCGATTTAAGAGAAAAATCACACCTCGCAAACATCAGCTAGTAAGAGGGGAGTATATTACTCTCCGATACTAGAAGCGAGCTCTGGAAATCGTCGTAGGGGACACCTCCCCCTTCCCTTGACGACCTCCCCGACGATGATGACAATGACACAACGAACGATTACAAAGACGATGACGACCGCGACGTGGGAAACCCCCCTTCCTCCCCTTACCCGTGGCAGGTTCTGACCAGCATCGGCTCCTCCTCCGCATATCCTCTAGGCTAGAGTGGTGCATTGGTTGACGCGTCCTTAATCCAAATAAACCAAAAATTCCTTTTAGTTAACTTCTTTGAAATTGCTTGTTTATTATTTTTGTTTGATGTTTTTCTTGTGTTTTTGTTTTCGTTCTCTCTTATCAAAGTGTTTTTGGATTTTAGTATAAATTTGAGTTGCTTTACTGTTTTTCACTTTCTTTCCCTTTCTTTCTTCAAAGATTGAGTGGGCGCTTCTCAATTTCCATTGCCTCTCTGACGATTCGACTGGATAGATGGCTTACCATGGCAAGAGGCCTCATTCTGTCAAAGTCAATGGAATGATCCTCCTTCTTGACATGTTATGCCAAAGCAGATGTTGTTTCCATCTTGTTTTTTTTTTTTTTTTTTTTTTTTTTTAAATTTAACGTCTATCCTATTCAGTTATAAAAACTGATTTACAAAGGAGGACAACTAAATAAATCTAATTACAAAGATGCAGAAACAACAATAACTTACATTTTCGTAAATATTTGAAATAGTAGCATTACAACAACAATGCATTTAACACAATAATTTGGTAACAAATTGAATGATATTATGCATTTAATGAATGAATCAAATATAAAAATGGTGGAGAATGAAGAAAAGAAAAGAAAAGAAAAGAAAAGAAAACGAAAAGAAAAGAAAAAAAAAAGAAAAAAAAAAAAAAAACATTAAAAAGAAAACGAAAGAAAAAAACTGATTTATTAGACGATCCACTCAAACGAATATGAGGTTGCCAAAAATCAGGAACACGGCTAGCTTGTGTTCCTGTAGGCGCATCAACATATTTCGACCAGTTTGTCCAACATATGTCTTCGAACTGTCTTCACACGGAATCTCGTAGACGCCCCAACCATCCAAATGAATCTTGTCTTTATGGCTGCCAATCATTTCGCCTAATGTTCTGTCTGTCGAAAAGACCGTCTTAATGTTTTCATTAGCCAGTAGTTTGCCAATTCAGTCGGTCGAACATATGGCAAATATGCAGTGGCTCTTGGTTTGACTACTGGATCGATTTCAGCTGCAACAAGATTTTCTTCTGCTCTGGTTCTTCTGTTCTAAGCCTTGTGAAACTGGTTAGGAAACCCGTTACTGAGCAGTGCCTCGCATAGAATCGTACCTTCTTCTACTAAATGTTCTTCGTCAGTTATTCTTCGAGAACGTGTAGCCAAAGTAAATGCTATTGATCGAAGTTGGGAAGGATGATGATGTGAAGAGGCCTGCAAATACCTATTGGTATGAGTCGGTTTCTGTACAAAGTGTGGCCCAAACGTCCATCTGGTTTCCTAATTATCAAGGTATCAAGGCATCAAGGAAAAGCAATTTTCCGTCTACTTCAACTTCCATGGTGAATTTAAATGTTAGAATGGATAGTGTTTAGGTGGTTTTAAAAAACTCGGTAGCTCTTCTTGCCCATGTTGCCAAATTACAAAATAGTCGTCAATGTACTCAACAAAACTCGAGGTTTGTAATGGGACGACTCGAGTGCTCTGGTCTCGAAATCTTCCATATACAAATTTGCTACCACTGGTGATAATGGTGAGCCCATCGGCGCGCCTATGACTTGTTTATAGAATTGTCCTTCATAAACAAAGTATGTAGATGACAAAACCCTGCGACAAAGTGACAACATGCTTTGCGACAGGGTATTTGTCTGAGGTTATTTTCATAGCTTCATCTACTAGTACCTTTGTGAAGAGCGAAACGACGTCTAAACTCACCAGTATATCGCCTGGGTCCAGCCTGATGTTATCCAGAAAACTTATGAGATGTACAGAGTTTTTAACGAAAGATTTTGCATCTTCAGGAAAGGGCTGCAAACAATTTGCGAGATGTTTTGCAAGAGTCTGTGTTGGTGACCCTACTGCACTGACAATCGGTCTCAGTGTTAAGTTTGCTTTGTGGATCTTTGGAAGTCCATACAGACGAGGGATTCGAGATGACTTCTCTCTAGGAATGAGATACTTATGTGTTTGTTTATCAATAGAGGACGTAACAATTAGAGACTTGGCCGGAATTCATAGTCGTCCCTTTGGGTTCCCCTTGTGGGGGAATGTAGGGGAATGTCAAATCGAGTTTGTTTTCTCGCCTTTGGTAGCATGGGATTTCCTTTCCGCCTACTGATTGCTTCATTCCTGGTTATTTTGTTGATTTTGAAGGCGGTGATAAGAATAATTTAAGTGTCATTTATTGGTGTTACAAACGAAGAGTAAATAACGGAAAAAGTAGTTACTTTATTGATAATTGGATATTAGATTGATTGATTGAAGCTGGCGAAAGATGCCTCTAAATGACCACCCGGAGAAGTACAGCTCAACTAGTGTTTATTTTTGTGTGTTAAAAAAAAATCAACCCGATCCAATAACCCGTTCTGTGTTAAAAAAAAGTGCCTGAACTTCGAAGAAAAGTTCTAGAACTAGTAAGCTAGCTACCTAATTCTCCGCAGAGATTAATTAAGCTTACAGTGAAAACGGTGTATCTTAGAGCTTTGAAACTTAGACCACACTTAGATGTACCTCAAACGCAGTGCCTTTTGCTTTCAAAATCAAAATCGGGTAACAGGGACCGGAGAAAATAAAAATTTGAGTGATAATCAAAACACGTAATTACTATATATATATATTATATTTACTATTATATTTGTACAACTTGAAATTAAAGATGCTCTTAACCATTATAAATATCTAGCGTCCAAAACACAAGGGACTTAATTTGAAGAGACCGTGGGCCCAAAAATGTCAAAAAACAACTCTGAACTTAAAAATATTAATCATTCGAAGAAAACGCTATAACTGAGAACTTTCAAACGTGGAATACACTCATTAATCAATATCATCAATATCTCTCATTCTTAATCACTTATGAATGTGGAAAGCAAAAATGGGTAACGGGTACAGGAGAAAATCAAAATTATCAAAAACTAGGTAATTCCGTTCTCGAATAAAACGCTATATAGAGAAAACTGTTCATCTTAAAACTTTGAAACTTGGACCACACTTAGATGCCCCTCATGCGCAATCACTTTAGCTTTCAAAACCAAAACCGGGCAATAGGGACCGGGGAAAATCAAAATGAAAATCAAAACGTGTGATTAATCAGGCGTAGTTAAATGTACAAACTTGAAATTTAACATGCTCATAACCATTATAAATATTCAGCCCCCAAAACACAAGGGGGCAAATTTGGGGGGACCGTGGGCCCAAAAAGTATAAAAACAACTCTCAACTTAACAAATTCACGCCTTGATAGGAAACAAACAGCAAAAAGATGTAAATCCCCCACAAACACAAAAATTTGTAAAAACAAAACGGCAGCCAAACTCTCCTTCGAAAGTCTTCGACTGTGAATGCTGTGAGATAAAGAAGTTGAGCCAAGCTTTTCATTCTTTCTCCCTAATTTCGCATTGAAAAGAAGTAAGATCATTTCGCCTGTTGACGAGCGCCAAGCCAACCATTTTCGTGGTAAAATGTAAAAGTTTTAAACTAAAAATCATAACAAAATTGCTTGAACATTGACTTTTTCGAGTTCTCCTAAAGAACCAAATTCAATAGCCAAACAATTTTGTTATGATTTTGAGTTCAAAAATTTTACTTCTTTTCAATGCGAAACTAGGGAGAAAGAATTAAAGCTTGGCTCAACTTCTATATTTCACAGCGTTCACAGCCGAAGACTTTCGAAGGAGAGCTTGGCTGCCGTTTTTTTACAAAGTTTTGTATTTGTGGGGGTAGCATCGATGGGCCTATGACTACGGAGCGTTGAGGTAGGCTACCGTTTTATTATAGTCGCAAAATGCAACTACTTCGTATCGTAATGTAAAAGCAAACAAAACTGTTGTTTTATTTACAACTCACGGGAGAATTTCTGAAACGATGAACGTAGTTGCGTTCATGTGAGAGGGACACCCGTCAATGAAAACTTCCTTCTCTGGGTAGATGATCTGTTTGGTTGCGATGGCCATCTGCTGCCCGAAGGAAAGCCAGGCGACCGTGAAGACGCTTGCAATGCAGCCGGTGATGGCTCCCTACAACACACAGGCATCAGTCACTGGATATCTGCCGCGCAAGACCTCCGCTGGCGCTAGGACCATCTGCTAAAATCCATATTAATACAGTCGAACAATGACCACAAAACATATATAGACTTCAGATGAATACGATATAGACGTTAAATACACAAATATATAAAATTGATAATAATTGTACACAATAGGGAATATTCCACTTGATATTTTATATTTTATTTTAATTCTTATTCATGTCTTAATAGTCACTGCACTTTTTTTTATTTAAAAAAAATGTTTTTTGTGTAATTTAAACAAGAAGTAAATTGGACCCCCAGTTTGCGCGCCAAAAACGAGCGTGCGCCATCTTTGGACGGTACTACGTCAGAACTGTGTTGAGTCAAGGCCAATTGGAAACTAAATGTACGTATGTTTGTACATATTTACATACAGACGGCGGTGCTCGCCCATCCGCTCAACACAAACAACTCCACAGGGATGTACATTTCCACCGTCTTTTGTTTTTCTTTTTTCGTATGTGACAGGAGATTTCGCGAGATCATTGTGATAAAGAATAACGAGCATTTTGTCTTGAATTTTTGCATAGCCTAGGACTATCATGGTATTCTTTATCTACAATAGGCTTTAATTAGTGATCAAAGTAAGGTTTTTGTGCGGGATGTGTGTCAGAACATGAACGTGCAGGCCTAGGGTTGGCAAGTTAAGCCTAGGGCTTGTCAAGTGAGTAATTTTAGTATTCACATACCAATGCCTATATCCTACAGGAACGATTGGCCTAGACTGTTGTATTATAAATAATTTTCTACGTCTAGGCCTAGACCTAGGACTGTTTCAGTTTTGTTTTTTGATTGCAATGTCAACTTTTCTCGTTTTCCGGCTAGGCGTTAAATGTAAAATGTCCGCCATCTGTTTACATTACTGTAGGCTACGCTAGGCGCTGCTTTGCAATGACGTACATAAGCTTTGCGTAGCAAAGCGCTAGACGCTCAGTCTCCTATCCTTCCAACCGAGCGCTAGCGTAACAATTTGAAGCCTCTCTAGTAGGGAAAAACCACTTCACTGCAACATAGATACTTCATCTAGTTGAATGAACTAAGATGCAGTGGATTATTTGAACGTCGCGGGGATAAACAAATACGTAAACAAATGGCGGACATTTTAAATTTTGCTTCTATGTGTGAAACGAGAAAAATTGTCATTACTTTCATAAAACAAACCAGAAACCGTCCCGGGCCTAGGCCCAGATAAAGAAAATTATTTATAATACAACAGTGTAAGCCTTTAGTTCCATTAGGCTATAGAACTACATTCAATTAATGCTAACATTACACGTTTGACAAGCCCTAGGCCTCTCCTAGGCAACCCTAGACCTGCACGACCTTGTTCAGACACATATTCCGCACAAATAACTAGTTTTGATTACTAAAAGCCTAATGCAGATACACAATAGTATGATAGTCCACCAACTTGAATTGCTTTGTTCGGAAATCGGAGTAACTGAGAGATTTGCGGAAGAAAGACTGTTTTTCTTCAATAATAACGAGAATTCGCCATCTTGCGGTTTTGATTTTACACCGCTTGTTAACTCAAAGGCTGTTAAATTTAAGGGTACGATACATTTAGACGGCGGTGGGTTTTTCCCTACTAGAGACAGGTTCAAATTGTCATGCTCCCCACGGCCTAACTGTGTGTCTAGCGCTTAGCTTATATTACGTCATTGCTGCTTTGTTTAAAACACCGCCGTCTTGATGTATATCTCGATCCTACTATAATACTATTCCAACATCTTTGGTCTGGATGTATGTTTATCCAGACGGCGTTGGATCAACACAGTTCTGACGTCACAGTCGTTTTTGCCGCTTTAAAAAACTGCTGCTTTTAAAACGGCTATAAATCACTGGATTATTATTTCACGGAAAAACAAAGTACATATTTGTAATCGGGACGAAATACTTCTTCTAAAAAATCTATTCGTACAGTATTTGGCGGAAGTGGAATATTCCCTATTAATAAACATTTCCTCACCACATACCCCGGCATCCCATGCACTCATTATACTTATATGTTTGCGGATTTATGACATTCCCAAAAACCAGAGTGATTTTAGTAGTCATTTATGTTATGTGTTTGAATTTGCAATGCTCCTTCCTGATTTCACCGACTGCAAAAAAAACGTTTAATTAAAACAATGTTAAATTCGTTCCAAATTCCCACAAAATGTTAACCTTTGAACAACGCCTTCCTCCTCAAGACTGGCTAATATTCTCAGGGAGGGTAAAGCCAGTAGCAAAGAATGTTTTACCTTTGAGTTCGCCCAGGGGAAGAACATGCCGAGTGTGAAGACGCCCAGCAGAGCTCCTGAGGTGATGGAGTTGAGAGTCATCCCGACCTGTAGGATGGCTCCCATCCTCTCGACAAGCAGCACCAGAGCGGTGCACACCACGCCGATGACTCCAGCCATCACCTGGGAAACAGACCGGTTACATATTCATCGTACGTCTCGTCTATCCTAGTCTACAAACTGATTTGCAAGGGAGGACGATGTATGGGTATATCTGCGCACACCGTCTCTACGGTCACATTTCTGTTTCTTCGCGTGGAGCTTTGCGTGAACAAGCCAATTGATGTAGACTACACTGCGTTTTATGCATTTCATATTGGTAACTAACATAATACTAGGAAAACGCCAAAGTCGTTGTTAGACGAGTGAGCGAGTCATGTATTGAGTACCCGGGAACATTTGCATTTAAGTTTGTTTAATTAGTAGGGTTTTGAGTTTAGTTGGTATAAGAGTAAGTAAACTGTAAGGCCGTAATGCACCACTCTAGCCTATGACAGACTAGAGAGGCCTTATAGGTAGAGGGAAGGAAGGGAATGTTCCCGGGTACTCAACACATGGCTCACTCACTCGTCTAACAACGACTCTGGCGTTTACCTGGTAAATACTTTATTAGTGATATTTCGACTCTAATCAATTGTCTTTCTCAAACTGAGGTTGAACACATGAATATTTTAACAATACAATTAAATATAAAATAACCAAATGTGATTAAACAACAATAAAACATTGCAGAAACAAATTATGCACAAATGATAGGTGAGAGCAAGAACATAATCACCAAATCGTCAAAACATCCAGTTTAAGACAGCAATGCACTAGGTCTTACATTCGGACAACAAATATTTATGTTGGCGTATACGTTATTTTGTTATTTTATATTTAATTGTATTGTTAAAATATTCCTTTGTTCAACCTCAGTTTGAGAAAGACACTCTATTAGTGTCGTAATATCACTTATAATTAATACTTCATTAAGAACATTATTCTATTTTAACAAACAAAATTTTGCAATGTAAACAAGTAATGAAATATCACGCATATAAAAAACTTGTAAAAATACAGCCAAAGCTTACACACTTAAAAGCAATGAGATCTAAAGGAAGGGCCAAGCTCATGTATAGGGCCTAAACCACCCTTCTACATTTTGAACATTCTTAATGTACGTGAATGTAAATGCGAACCTGCGCATCAAAGTCGGTTACGTTACATAATAGTTGCAAGCGAGTAAACTTCTATTTGTCCTCTGTAAATGCAAACCTGCGCATCAAAGTCGGTTACGTTACATAATAGTTTTCAAGCGAGTAAACTTCTATATTTGTCCTCCGTAAAAGCAAACCACCGACGACACAACCTACTTGCTTTTTTTTTGCTTGG
>JAMZAV010007183.1:0-32798 GCA_024449915.1 Sweltsa coloradensis | reverse complement strand
TAATAAACTTAGCTACATGCACTTAAGCTCAACAATCTTGGCATGAAGCTCACTGCCTGTGTTTTACAGGCAGTTACAAATATGTATATTAGGTATTACCAACTTAAATTTGTTATAGTAACATTTGAGGTCTGAGGCAAGCATACCACTCTAATACAGTCATGCATTATAAACAAATATTATGTATGTATCTGTTATTGTGAGAATTTCCTATTATTTTATGTTCTTTCCCATGAAAATATTAAATTTATGAGATCACTGCTCGTAATTAGGATTTGAATTTAAACAAATAAATCGATTTGAATTTAATATGTCTATTTTATTTTAGATGTAGTGTTTGCTCCTGAATAATTGGATGAGCAAAGCAAAGACTTCAATTTCACTAACACCCCAAAAAATTTGCTCGGGTGTTTTTTGTTTGTTTGTTGTTTTTTTTGTTTTTTTGTCTATTTGTTTGCGCAAACACAAACGGCATAATATGCGATCTTGATGAAAATTGGAGGGGACATTCGAAATCTCTGAACTTAGACGTGCCACGTTTTTGGGTACAATCGAAGAAATATTTCTCATGAATATCGTACTTTTACGATTTTTTTTCGATTTTTAGTGCGACCTTTTCGTGACATTTGGGCCGATTCTGACCAAACGGGTGGGGCTACAACGTTCATATTTTACTTGGACATTAAGGTAATGTTGATGTATTGCTTTCTGAAAGATAAACTTTAAAAAGTTAGCCAGAGTCCATGGAATAAAGGTTTTAATATGAGTGTTTTGAGGTAAATAATAACAATTAACAAGTAACAATAGAAACTTGACAACAATCACTTACAATGCATACAAAAAGCAAGTCTACGGGCCTCCAGATAATTTACATTCCATTAATTGGTATTAGGTCTACCATACCAATTAGTACAAAAATTATCCTAATTTAACAAAAATAATTTTGCAATAGAACTTGAAAAAGTAAAGAGGTATCATGCATAGGTTCTACTAAAACTAGTGATGTGGATTTACCGTTAATTTAAAACTCGGGTAATTTACCGGTAAATTTACCTAAAATCGGTAAAAATTTTATTTTGGCCATATTAACATATATATATAGCATATAGGCATAAATACTAAATAGGTTTTGTGATGAAGGTGTATATCAATTAAAAGAGCGTAGCCTAGGCCAGCGTTTCCCAAACTTAAAATATGGCGACCCGGTTTAATCATGCTCCTACTATTAACGACCCGGCTTAATTAACGCATGTTTTAATTGTCTTTTTTAGAAAGAATAGAATAATTATTGAAATGCGTGCTACAACAATGTATAATTATTATTATTATCGTTTGTGTAATGAGAAAATTATACAGATTTTAATTCGTTTTACATGTTATGGTAAATAAACAAAACAAGCTTACCATGACAGTCAATCAGCCAGGTTTAGTGGGATGGGTGGGCTTGATGATTCTCAGTCAGCTCGTTCCAATTAGGATCTGCAGTCGACATATCTGCTAAATATGCGAATTTCAAAACCCACTCGTCGATTTCAAAAAGTGCTGCATATTCTGGCTTCTTGTTATTACAAAATTGTTTAATTTCTTCTTTGAGCTCGAAAACTCGCGAGAGAATTTTCCCCCTCGAGAGCCACCTTACCTCCGTGTGCAGGTGCTTGTAGAGGAGATCTTTAAACTTTCTGACAAAAGAACTTCAAAGCAGATAACACATTGCGGTTTTGAATTTTCATGTTTTTTTTCATGTCAATTTTCAGTCTGTAAAACCAAATTTTAAATAATCTTTTGATTATTGACGAATCCAAGCCTCCTTCATCTTGGTTGTTCGTTCGACCACTGTAGATTTAATCCTTGGTATTTATTGAGCCTGTCTGTACGTGACTGACACAATAGTATTTCTTTCTACAATTTAGATGTGGAACCAATCTTTGGTGGGACTTGCTGTTTTGTACTAAAAGATAAACCCCATGCACATGGCAGTATTATACCGCGACCCGGCATCGAACACATGGCGACCCGGGGACCGGGTCGCGACCCGTAGTTTGGGTAACGCTGGCCTAGGCCTATATTCAACCATATATTTATTTACTGTTCCATACAAAGTACAAACTAAACAATAATGTATTAATTTAACTAGGCAAACGCTAAAGTCCCGCCGCGTTGATGGATGAGCGTAAGTTTTTAGTTTGCGTGGGACCACTTTTCCTTTGCAAGTGCTTTGTGAATGTATTGTAGGTGATTGTTGTTAAGTTTCTTTTGTTACAGTCTTGTTAATTGTTATTATAAACCTCAAAAAACTCATATTAAAACATTTATTTCTATGGATTCTGGCTAGCTTTTTCAACTTTTTCTTTCAAAAGGTACTTCATCACCATAACCTTAATGTCCATGTGAAATATGAACGTTGTAGCCCCACCTGTTTGGTCAGAATCGGCCCAAATGTGACGAAAATATTGCACTTAAAATCGAAAAACACATATTAAAACCTTTATTTCTATGGTTTCTGGCTTACTTTTTCAACTTTTTCTTTCAAAAGGTACTACATCACTATAATCTTAATGTCCATGTGAAATATGAACGTTGTAGCCCTACCCGTTTGGTCAGAATCGGCTCAAATGAGTCGAAAATATCGCACTAAAAATCGAAAAAAAGTACGATATTTGTTAGAAATATTTCTTCGATTACACCCAAAAAGTGGCAGGTCTAAGTTCAGAGATTTCGAAGGTCCCCTCCAATTTTCATTAAGATCGCATATGCCGTTTGCCCGGAATCGTGCGAACAAACAGACAAAAAAACAAAAAAAACATTGGAGCTAAATTTTTTGATGGGTCAGTGAAATTGAAGTCTTCGCTTCGCTTGCTACGCTCATCCAATTATCTTTGTATGGTTAAATAAATTTAAAAAAATTATTAGTTAGATTCGAATAAATGATTTAGCCTTCTCAGCTAATGAAATAGACTGGAGTATGTCTATGTTCAGAAAAGCTCTTTTCAGATTATTGATTGAATATTAAAATGTTAATTGACTTATTTCCATTTGCATTCTTGTTGTGTAGGTTCTTATTAGTCTTTAGAATATAATGATGGAAAATTTTACCATTTTACCGTGATGCTCGGTAATTTTACGGTAAATTCTCTGCTTACGGACTCGCATCACTACTAAAAACTAACAAAAAAGCTCATCCGTCAACGCGAGAGAAAAAAGCGTTCACGAAGCGGCCTAGTTAAATTAAACTACACTAGGCCAAATGCCTTTTCCAGTTGCATTGATGGATGAGCTTTTTTGGTTGACTATTTCTGACCAATGATACTAAGTTTTTTATGCGAGGGATCTCATTACTTTTTCAAGATCCATTGCGAAATTATCTTTGTTAAATAAAGTAGTATTAATTTCTATGGAAATACTAACTAACAATAGAATTTAAAATATATATAGGTTTGGTTTATTTGGATTAAGGACGCGTCAACCGTTAGGTCATAATGCACCACTCTAGCCTAAGGGGGGGGGGGGGGGAGGAGGGGCCCATGCTGGTCACAGAACCAGCCACGGGTAAGAGGAGGAAGGGGGGTTTCTCACGTCACGGTCGTCATCGTCTTTGTCATCGTTCGTTGTGTCATTGTCATCGTCGCCGAGGGTCGTCAAGGGAAGGGGGCAAGGTCCCCGACGACGATTGCCAGAGCTCGCCTCTAGTTTCGGGGAGTAAGATATTCCGCTCTTTCTAGCTGATGTTTGCGAGGTGGACTTTTTCTCTTGAATCGCCTTTTACGATTAGCAGAGCCATGCTCTGGGCCAATTCTACCCCGGGCCCAGACGGGGGAAATATATATAGGGCCTCTATATATATTTTAAATTAAATACTTTTTTTTTTTTCTTTTTTTTTTTAAATAAATAAAAAATATTTTTTGTACTACTTTTTGTATGCATTGTAGGTGATTATTGTCAAGTTTCAAGTTCAAGTCAAGTTATAATTATTCACCTGTAAAAGGCTTATATTAAAACCTTTATTTCTATGAATTCTGGCTAACTTTTTCAAGCTTTTCTTTCAAAAGGCACTACATCACCATTACCATTACCTTATTGTACATGTAAAATATGAACGTTGAAGCCCCACCCATTTGGTCAGAATCGGCCCAAATATCACAAAAATATTGCATAAAATATTGCAAAAGTATGATATTCATGAGAAATATTTCTTCGATTGTACCCAAAAACTTGGCAGATCTAAGTTCAGAGATTTCGAAGGTCCCCTCCAATTTTCATCAAGATCGCATGCCGTTTTCCCGGTAGAGAGCAAACAAAAACAAGCTATTTTTCTCAGGAAGTGCAAGCTGAAGTCTTTGCTTTGCTCATCCATCTAGGTGCCCGTTAGGGCGCCGCAGCCAAGCCGCGGTGCGCTACACACTCAAGCACCTTATACACCAAGCAGAGTTGGGGTGATTTCGAGGTGTTACCCAGCCGTCATGTAACGTGATGTAAACTTGAAAACTATCACAATCGAGGGGATTTAGGTACCTGACAACACATGCCAAATTTTATTGGGGTACGACCATTCCTTCTTGGTGAAAAAATGGCTTGAAACATGCTCAAAATCACTTTAAGGATGTTAGCTACTGCTACTGCTACTGCTACTGCTAACATCTAATTCGTCAGTTTCAATCGGCCCGCGATTCTGACCAGACGGGTGGGGCTCTAAGGTGGGGCTACAATGTTCATATTTTACATGGACATTGAGGTTATTGTAATATAGTCTCTTTTGAAAAAAAAGTTGAAAAAGTTTGCTGGAAGGCTTCCAAATAAAGGTTTTAAAATAAGCCTTAAACACTAGGCATACAATCAACAAGTAACTATAGTTACTTGACACTTGTTGACGGTATAAGCAGAGTTAGGCGGGAAAGTGCGATACGTAAACAAATGGCGGACATTTTAAATTTTTCTTCTTTGTGTGGAACGAGAAAAGGTGTCATTATACTCTCATAAAACAAATCAGAAACCGTCCCTGGCCTAGGCCCAGATGTAGAAAATTATTTATTGGATGAGCGTAGCGAGCGAAGCGAAGATTCCATTTCACTACACTGGAGAAAAAAATCCGGAATGTTTTTTTTTTTCTTTCTTTCTTTCTTTCTGTATTTTTGTCTGTTTGTTAGCACGATTCCGGCTAAACCGATACTCCAATTGCGATGAAATTTTATGGAGGCCTTCAAAATCTCTGAACTTAGAACTGCCACGTTTTTGAGCGCCATCGAAAAATTATTTCTCATAAAAATCGCAATTTTACGATTTTTTTCGATTTTTTGAAAATTTATTTTACTTATAACATCTACATGCTTTATCCGATTTTAATGATTTTTTCACAGAACCTTAATTTAATGAATTAAGATATTCGTGTGAAATTTGAGCACAATCGAAAAATTATTTCTAATGAAAATAGAAACTTTGTGGGTTTTTTCTTTTTTAAAACAATTTTTTTACTTATTACACCTACATGCTTGATCCTATTGTAATAAGTTTTTCACAGAACCTTAATTTTATTAATTTATATATTCGTGTGAAATTTGAGCGCAATCGAATAATTATTTCTTATAAAAATCCCAATTTTTTGATTTTTTTCTTTTTTTAAAATTACGATTAATTAAAAAATTTTAAAATTTAAGTTTATTTTTTATTAAATTAAATTAAATTTTTAAAAAAATTTGAACTTAGTAATAATTTTTTCACAGAACAACAGAAAATCCGCATAACACATGGCAGCTCAATGCACCAATACGCTCATCCAACAACGCGGCGGGACTTAAGCGTTTTCCTAGTAATACAACAGTGTAGGTCTAAAGTTCCATTAGGCTATAGGACTAGATAAATAAATACTTACACTACATGTTTGACAAGCCCTAGGCCTTTCTTAGCCAACCCTAGGCCAGCACAACCTTGTTTTGACACACATCCCGTACAAATAACTAGTTTTGATTACCAAAAGCCTAATGCAGATAAACAATGGTATGATAGTCCTAGGATATTCCAAAATTTACGGCAATAATAAGCCTTTACTTTTCTTTTAATAAACTCACGCAATCTCCTGTCACTTTTAATGAAAATGTAAAACAAAAGATGGTGAAAATTTTCAATATTCATTTGATTATCTGATGATTTACATGGCTGTGGATGCAGTGAAATAGGTGTCAAATAACATTAGTTGTGCGTTTGTTGTTGCATGGGAAAGTTTTAATTGGCCGTGAGTTGCCTAGACTTAACCAGTCCTTATGCCGTCGTTATACCATGGTTATACCCATTGATATTAAACGGATGTCTATGGTTATACCACCTATAACCAGGATGTACATGAATCCGGGTCTAGATATTTTACATCCTATTGTTATTGCTAATACCATAGAAATTAAATTAACTTTGATAAAATTATTATATTTTAGCAAATAATTTTGCAATGGAACTTGAAAAAGTAATGAGATCACACACATAACAAAAACTTGTAGAAATACAGCCAAACCTTACACACTCAAAAGAAACTAAAAAATAGGCCAAGCTCATCTACCCTTCCACATTTGCAGTGTCCCATAACAGCATCCTCGAAAAGCTTGGCAAAATAAAATTTACATGTTATTGCGTTTAAATTAATTAGAAAAAAGAACTTGGTTGAACTATTACGTTTAAATTAATAATCGCAAATTCTATTTTGCCAAGCTTTTCGAGGATGCTGTTATGGGACACTGTACGTTTATGAATTAAGAATGCGCAAATGTGGAAGGGAAGATGAGCTTTACCCTTTTTTTAGATCTCATTTCTTTTGAGTAAGTAAGGTTTGGCTGTATTTCTACAAGTTTTTGTTATGTGTGTTATTAACATACTAAAACACTGCAAATTTATATGAATGAAAAAGTCGTAGTCACGGATACTACCCTGTTTATTTTATTTTTGGATGAGCGTAGCGAGCGAAGCGAAGATTCCATTTCACTACACTGGAGAAAAAAATCCGGAATGTTTTTTTTCTTTCTTTCTTTCTTTTTTTTGTATTTTTGATTCCGGCTAAACCGATACTCCAATTGCGATGAAATTTTATGGAGGCCTTCGAAATCTCTGAACTTAGAACTGCCACGTTTTTGAGCGCAATTGAAAAAATTATTTCTCATTAAAATCGCAATTTTACGATTTTTTTCGATTTTTTAAAAATTTCTTCTACTTATAACTCCTACATGCTTTATCCGATTGTAATGATTTTTTCACAGAACCATAATTTTATGAATTTAGATAAACGTGTGAAATTTGAGCGCAATCGAAAAATTATTTCTCATGAAAATCGAAATTGTACGGTTTTTTCTTTATTAAAACAATTCTTTGACTTATAACACCTACATGCTGAATCCGATTGTAATGATTTTTTTGCAGAACCATAATTTTATGAATTAAGATATTCGTGTGAAATTTGAGCGCAATCGAAAAATTATTTCTCGTGAAAATCGAAATTTTACGATTTTTTTTATTTTTTTAAATTACGATTAACTAAAAAAAAAAAAAAATAAATTTATTTTTTATTTAATTTAATTTTTTTTTTTTTAAATCTTCAACTTAGTAATGATTTTTTCACAGAACAACAGAAAATCCGCATAACACATGGCAGCTCAATACACCAATTACGCTCATCCAACAACGCGGCGGGACTTAAGCGTTTTCCTAGTTTATTTATTTGTATTAAGGACGCGTCAACCGTTAGGTCATAATGCACCACTCTAACTTAGGGGGGGGGGGAGGAAGAGGGGCCCATGCTGGTCAGAACCAGCCACTGGAAAGGGGAGGAAGGTGGGTTTCTCACGTCGCGGTCGTCATTGTCTTTGAAATCGTTCGTGGTGTCATTGTCTTTGTCATCGTCGCCGGGGGGTCGTCAAGGGAAGCGGGCAAGGTCCCCGACGACGATTGCCAGAGCTCGCCTCTAGATTCGGGGAGTAATATACTAGGAAAACGCTCAGTTGGACGCGTTGATAAGCGAGCACGTGCTATACAATTTGTTGATGGTCCAAATTTCAACCTGATCTCAATCTTCGTGCAACCGAGGTCATCACAAAGTGTTAATTATTATAATGTAATATGCTATGTGTGTGGAAATAAAACTTACTTACTTACTTACTTACTTACATGAGCCAAAAAAGCTCCAGCTTCGTGCGACTTGTCGTTGCCATGGTAACGTTACTTTTGTTAAAATGTAATTTCCATCTACACTACTTATCGGATCAAAATAAAATCAACATATTCGTGACCGGACGGACATTCTAAATGATTTGGCTACCTCAGATTTTGTCGCCGTTTAGTTTTTCAAAAAAACTTTCGATTAACTTTAATGTAACTTTTTAACTTTTTGAACAATTTTGCCACAAAACTAATGGCATTCAATCGAGAACGAAGCTTGCGGATGGTCAAAATTTCAACTCGATCCGAGCCTCCGTTTGAACGTTATGGCGAGACAAAAAAACAAAACAAAACAAACAAACAAAAACAAAACCAGTGACTAATTTTTCCGGCAGAGTCAAATGGAAACGCTCGCTTCGCTCGCTTAACTACCCTTCTTACTAGCTGATGTTTGCAAGGTGGACTTTTTCTCTGAATCGCCTTGTACGATTAGCAGAGCCATGCTCTGGGCCATTTCTACCCCGGGCCCAGTTGTTTATATTTGTTTCTTTCAAATATGACTATTGGGTTTAGTTTCCATGACCACTTCTAGGCCTACTTCCTAAGCAGTATTTTTGACACCAAACAAAATGGCACCAGTTAGACTTTGGTTAACCTGAATCCGAGAGTGTCTAGAACCAAACACATATTTTACTACCTGATGTTATCCCTTATTTAAATGATAGGGGCTTAGGGGTTTGAGTTTTCTCTTCTCAAGGTTATTTTGAGGAACCTTGCTCGTGTAAGTTTTGTACACCTTGGCCACTGCCATTGCCCATTAGTCTGACATTCCGTCACATTCTGAAACTATTTGATAAAAATGGACAAACGCCCTTCCCTTTGACTACCTCCCTGACGGCGACGACAATGACAACACGGACAGACGATGACGACCACGACGTGGGGGAACCCCTGCCCTCCCCATACGCTTGTGGCTGGTTCTGACCAGCACAGGCCTGTCCATTGCACCCCGCGTCTCTCCCCTTGGAAAGATGTATATGGTTTAAGCCTAATAAACAAATATCTTGGAGGCGCGAATAATCTTTGCTGTTAAAGCGTCCTAAAACTAATAATAATAATTAAATAAAATGCTATATTTTTCAATTTGTTTCCTAGTAGTTTTGTATGTTAACGGATTTTGATGTAAATGTTAACAGCACCCACAAAACTGGTTTTGGATGTTCATTTAAAATTTCAGCACAATCCATTCAGTGATTATCTGTGCGCAACGACAGACACACACAAGTCACGCTCCCTCGTCTAATTTAAATAAGAGATGTTGGAAAAGGTATAGAACTCCACAGATCCCCGTCATCCATGGTGCTGATGGCTAGATTTAAGGGGAATCCCTAGATCTATATGATTTCTAAAGAATGCAGTAAATAATCTGAAAAGTTTGTAGAATGAAAGAGGGACTTAATAAAAGAGCAGATTATGTTTTACACATTTTTTTGACGGGACATAACCTCGGAATAATTGCCCGAATCAACTCAGCTAGTTCAAAATTGAATTTTGAACAGCGGTTTTTGTATTTTGTTTCTACACTCCTTTGTCTACAACGTAAATAAAAAAGAAACTGGCTGTCTGTAGTTTCCATGGCGTTGCACGATTTTTTCGTTAAACGGTACAAAATTTGAAATTGTACCGGCGGGCGAAAAAAATTGTGCATCGCTAGAAAATATAGTTTTATTTAGGTTGAAGATAAAAGAGTGTAGAAACAAAATACAAAAAACCGCCGTTAAAAACTAGCTGGATTGATTCGGGCAATATGAATATAATTGTTGATTTACAGGCTTTGTCCCATCAAAAAATTATTCTGATCTTTCATGTCCCTCTTTCATTCTACTTACTGTTAAGACGTCTTTTTTGCATTCTTTAGAAATTGTATTTCCTTCATACTAGGAAAACACAAAAGTCGTTGTTAGACGAGTGAGTGAGCCATGTGTTGAGTAGGCCTACCCGGTAACATTCCCTTTCATCAAGTCAGCAATATTGAATAGAAGATAGAGATGCAGTTAAGTAATAGTGGATAGTTAAATTTAGTCGATGTTTTAATGTTGTAGTTGTACAAGGACTAGTGCTGGTACTCTCTATTTTCATGAGAAAAATTAATGCAATATCAAAACTTTACAGATCTAGATAATTATTTTTAAAAAAAATCGTGAGAAGCCTCCCCAGTATGTATGCCCCGAACTAGGTATAAATTGTCATTAGGACAAATTGTGAAGGGATGGCCAAGGCCTGTTTAAAATCCTTTGCATTTGCATTAACGACTGAGAAAAACCTTCAGTCAGGATTGCCAGTCAATGGGATTTGATTCCGGGACCTCCTTAATCAGAGTCGCATGCTTGACGCTCGTGCCAACACTGTTGGTGCAGGTCTAGATAAAGTTAGAGATTGCGAAGAACAGTGGATCGGTACCTAACCGGTTGAAGCGCCCTAGTTTCTCACATCGTCGTTGGTAGAAAGCGAAAAAATGCAATAATTTTAATTTAACGATTCATTAAGTAAGAAAGCTCTCCTTTAATTCAATTTAAAAAAAAACTGTAGGTCTAAATGCAGATATTTCAAAGGTTACCGGTACCTGAAAATTGAGCTAAAATTTGAATATAGCTTGTTCAAACATACATAATAAACAACAGCTGAGCTTTATTCCATTTGTAGTCAAATTGATTTCTTTACTTCACACTGTGAATAACATTTATTGAGCAACCTTTACTTAAGAATGCCACATCATTTTTTCCAAATAATAAGTTACTTTGGGAAGTTTTGAAGTTAGCGCTAACTTTCCATCAAACTTTCGATTCGAGCAATCGATAACAACATGATCACCACCATAACAACACCAAATGAACTAAAGTGACATATAAGTTGGTAGTAGTGGACGGTATAAATAAACAAGTAGGCCTAGGCCTAGGCCTAGTATGAGTTGATTGAAACTAAAAGTAATTTAATTGCTAAAATATACATTTTCCAGTCAAGTTAGAGCTTTAGATGGGTTCCCCGTGTGATTGGCAAGTGCTCAAACAAAAAGTTAGTCAAAGGGGACAGTATCTTCTGGAAACTGCACAATGGAGTGACTGCAAGTTTATTGTGGGAACAGAGCCCCACCAAAGGGTAAGCTAAGCAATAGAGCCCTAGGCTAGACTAGAGTTTAGCACCAGTTCCTAATCCGGAATCCCCGGTTTTGCACAGGCATAGCCTAGGCCCTAGTTACTTGGCAAAATCTTGCAAGATATTGGCAAGAATAATAGCCTAGGGTTTTTCAGCAGGGAGCCCAAGCTCGTGCAAGTCCTAAAATATGTTCAACTTGTTCATTCCTTCAATTCATTCAATGTTCTTAGGCTGCAGTCACAAATGGTTCCTTCCGCCCAGTGGCAACCACTAGGCCTAGTCCCCCAAACCTAGGGCCTAGTAATCTCGCCCTCCGCCAAACGGGTTTAAAGACCTGTTACTATAGCTACAACATCGCCTGACAATGGTAGGGCCTACTTCTTTGGTTGGGTAAGGAGGGGGGTCCAAAATAAAATCATCATGTTTTTCACTAAAATACTCCAAAATACATAGGCTAGGCCTAGGCCTACCCTAACAAAACAAAAAGCACTTCAACCTTTACCGTTTCTTTTTCAAAGGACTTTCAACCGCAAAGGAGTTTTGCCAAAATAGAAACGTTAAAAGTTTTGTAGGCCTATTTTTTTGTTAAAACGGCACTCTTTTGGATGGTGTGCCCCTACTTTTCAACACTTGTTTTTTTCAATGAAAACGTACGCACCCGAAATCCTTTCCGTTACAAAACTACTTAGGGCCTACCTACGTTAGGTTAGTCGACCTTTCCGCCTAGTTACCTGCCGCGCTAGTTCTAGGATATTTTTGATAAGAGCGCACCCGAAATCCTTTTCGTTACAGTGTTTAAAAGTTGGGGCATACCATCCGAAAGAGTAGGGCCTACCGTTAAAACAGCTAAAGCATGATGATTTTATTTTGCCCCCCCCCAACCAAAGAAATTTCCAGACCAGTAGGGATCGCCTAATTCCACTCCCTGAAACAATCCTTTCCATGAAACCATAGCGTAGGGCCTACAGTCTGCCCATATCTGTCCATACTCTGTTCCGCTGGCACTGGAACTTCCATGGATGATCCCCTTCCCCTATGCTTCTCCGTTTTAGAGTAGGTAGGCCTAGGCCTATTTTTACACAAGTTTTTTACTACCGGTAAGCCTACTGTACGTACTTGTTATTTTCTTTGTTCTTTTGGAGGCCTATAATTGAAGAATATTGAGAACTTGTTGTTGAGAACGTTTCTATTTTGGCAAAACTCCTTTGTGGTTGAAAGTCATTTAAAAAGAAACCCCTTTATATTTTGGGTGAAAACAACAAAATCAAATGAGTTGATATTATTAGGCCGGTACTAGGTCTATAATGTAAGCCGAGGGGAGATTGGGGTAATAAGGAATTGGGGTAATTGGGAACAAGTCTTATAAATCAAAATTTTGAAAATGTACATTTTTTTTACATTTTTTCATGAAAAATTGTTTGGTAAGGGCCATACCTTCTTCTTTGATAATGTAATCAATTCTACTGAGAAAAGTAACTATTGGTTGGTATTTTTATGACTCTTGTAAGGTACTACAAAAAAAGTGTAATATGTTTCTTGCAACGTTTTAAAAATTGAATTTTTCCGTGTATATAAAATGTAGAAAAGACAGTAGGCCCCTATGTCTATTTTATCTCCTACATATGTGCATTATTATGATTTTTGTAAATATTTATCCCTTTTCTCTCTTAGAAGTAAGGTAGCTATTCTTATTTGCCCCAAAATTTATATTTTTGGGGTAAAAGGGAACACCCATGAGGGGTAAATAGGAATACTACATGGGGTAAAGATGAATGAGCCATATAGTGTAATGCTATATCATAGGGGTAAATGGGAACAAACATGTCTCGTCGTGCAGGTAGGGTAACAAGAATCCACAATCATCAACCACTGTAATTTGAAGTAAAATTCCTAGAGCGTAGAGGTAATATCTTTGCTTGGCCCTTGAGGGATGACTTCAACATCATTCAAGAGGCAAATCTTTTCCTAGGCCCAAGTAAGCTCATTGTGGTCACTAAATTTAATTTAGAACCAGATCCAAAAATAATTCAATCATTTTGGGACAAGTTTAAAACACAACAAGTAGGCCCTGATGAAAATCTGGGTTACCGGTAGTTAAACTTAACTGTGTAAAATGTGAGGGAAATATTCCTTATTGACCCCACTTAAAAAGTGTATATTTTTCCTTTTAAAGGGGCTAAAAACCCCCAAAATTATTTTTTACCACGTGATCTATAGCAAAATACTACACTTAAATGACCGTTTAAAACATTATATCTTGTAACTGTGATTTATCACGAATTTTTTATTTTTTTTTATCCAGAAATTGGCGAAAATTGGTGTTTTGGAAAATTTTCCTAAATCGGCTTTAACCTGCTTCTTTTTTGGTCCACATAGATAGGCCTACTAGAGCAAAGTATCAATCTAAAATGCCCCTTTATAACATCGTGTCTTGAAACTGTGCCCAAATATAGGGTACCCTCAAACACGCAAAAATATGCATTCCAAAATCACATCCCATCTTGGTAGGCCCTAATCAGCATATTTTGACCGAACTACTTGCCCAAATTACAAAACAAAATATAGAGAATTTACAGAAAAGGCTGTCGAGTATGTCAATAATGCCCAATATTTTTTTGGATCAAAATCCTCCAAGGTCACGGGGCATAAAGATCATCCCTATGTTATTTCTTATGGGAGATTTTTGCCGATGGGACCTAGCTTGAAAAATGTAATGTTTGACAATTTTTTGGGATGTCATGGTGGCCCCAATAATTTTTCTGTTAGTTGCTAAATTCATTACTAGTTAGCCTGAATGAAATATATTTTTTGATTTAGTGGTTAAATACCCCTTTAAACAGTAATTCATGCGTTACAATTTTTATATTTGTAATTTTTCATGATACAAATACTTTTTTAAATATTAACATCATGCTATGAGAAGCTTTGTGTAGTTTTAAGACAAAAATTACAGTTAAAAAAAACTGGAATGTCATGTTTCTAGCTATTAAAAAAATACTACAATTTGCATCTGTTCTAACTTTGTCAATAAGCAAGATATCAAGATGATTTTTTTGTTTTATAACTACTGAGATTCTTAGAACAGTTAGATTTAATAAGTATAAACAATAATTGGACTCATCATGTTCTTTTAGTAAATTAATATATTAAATTAAAGGAAAAGCAATATTTCGGGTACTTTCAGTACCCTTCAAAAGGCAACAAACCAAACAAAACATAAAACTCCTAACCTTGGCTGGGAGACGGAGTTTTATGTTTTGTTTGGTTTGTTGCCTTTTGAAGGGTAGGCCTACTGAAAGTACCCGAAATATTGCCTTTCCTTTAATTTAATATATTAATTTACTAAAAGAACATGATGAGTCCAATTATTCTTTATGTACTTATGAATTTTTTTGCTACTTAATTAGACGAGTGAGCACAGTGAACGTAGTCTACAACGCTACTCGATCGAGCCTTGGTCGTGATTAATTCTGTTAAATGTTAAATGTTAAATGTTAAATGTCTGTCTGTCCGGTCCCATATGGCCAAACGGCCTAATAGATTGAGCCGAAATTTTTAAACAGACATCCGTGACCAGGTAACTGAGAACTGCTAACAAAATGAGCACAATCTGTTGCGATTTAAACCTGCAAGAAATAAAAAACTGAAGAATACGTTGAAATGTATATGAATTATTTTAACGACAATGGTTTTCATTTTGAAATAATATTTTTGTTTGTTATTTACCTGGCTGTGAAATGCCGTGTCCAAGGTTAATCGAATGTTGGACGTCAAGGTACCCCCAAATTCCGCTCGTAGATTGAGTAAACCTTGCAATATTTTCACGTATTTCGTACTGGCTATGTTTTCCATAGTATTGTCACAGCACAGATGATGGACTACACTGCGTTATATGCATTTCAAAACATGTTAAATAATTTAAACTAGGGAAACGCCAAAGTCGTTGTTAGACGAGTGAGAGAGCCACGTGTTGAGTACCCGTGAACATTGATTGGATTTAAGTTAGGTAATTATAAGTTTTTAAGTTTAAGGGCACGTCAACTGTCCGGCCATAATGCGCCACTTTAACCAATGATAGGCTAGGGAGGTCAAAGGTAGGGGGAAGAAAAGTAATGTTAGCGGGTACACAACACATGGCTCACTCACTCGTCTAACAACGACTTTGGCGTTGACCTAGTGGTTGTCGCACCCTTAATCCAAACTAAAACTAAATTGGGACGTATGGGACCAGCCTTTTTTCATAATAGGACGACGACAAACGGTTGACGCACCCTGAAACCAAAAAACTATAAACCACTTTCTCTGTTCGCCTAGACCCAAATATTTTATTTTTTGGGTTTATTTGGATTAAGGACGCGTCAACCGTAAGGTCATAATGCACGACTCTAGCCTAGGGGATGGGGAGGAGGGGCCCATGCTGGTCAGAACCAGCCATGGGTAAGGGGAGGAAGGAGGATTTCAAGGTAGGGGGAAGAAAAGTAATGTGTGTGTAATGTGTGTGTTGTAATGTGGTGACTAAACACATGGCTCACTCACTCGTCTAACAACGACTTTGGCGTTTCCCTAGTATAATCTTTATACAAACATTTGTGGTCACAGACCCTTGTTGTACAGATAGGCTTCACCCCAGGCTAAATGGAACGGCCGATGTATGACCCTTAGAACAGGTACTTCCTCCAGCGTCAATGTATGAAAAATTAAAGACGATTCCGTCTGGGTTCGGGGTAGAATTGGCCCAGAGCATTGTTCTGCTGCTCTGGCGATTCAAGAGAAAAGGTCCACCTCGCAAACATCAGCTAATAAGAGGGAAGTATACTATACTCCCCAAAACCAGAGGCGAGATCTGGCAATCGTCGTCGGGGACACCTCCCCCTTCCCTTGACGACCTCCCCGACGACGGTGACAATGACACAACGAACGATGACAAAGACAATGACGACCACGACGTGAGAAATCCCCCTTCCTCCCCTTACCCATGGCTGGTTCTGACCAGCATGGGCCACTCCTCCCCATCCCCTAGGCTAGAGTCGTGCATTATGATCTAACGGTTGACGCGTCCTTAATCCAAATAAACCCCAAAAAAAATATATATTTTGGCCTAGGCGAACAGAGAAAGTGGTTTATAGTTTTTTGGTTTCAGGGTGCGTCAACCGTTTGTCGTCGTCCTATTATGAAAAGGCTGATCCCATACGTCCCAATTTAGTTTTAGATTGGATTAAGGGTGCGACAACCGCTAGGTCAAAAATCACCACTCTTACCTAGAGGATATAGGGAGGAAAATCCCATGCTGGTGCTGGTCAGAAATAGCCACGGGTAAAGGCGCGTCGTGGTCGTCATCGTCTTTGTCATCGTTCGTTTTGTCCTGGTCGTCGTCGTTGGAAAGGTCTTTAGAGAATATGGGGGTCCCCGACAACGACTGCCAGAGCTCGCATTCTAGTTTCGGAAAGTAATATACTACCCTACTTACCAGCTGATGTTTGCGAGATAAATACGTCGCACTGTTTCTTGTAGATCATCACCAGCCCAAACGAAGTGTATAATAGTATCCTTGATAGCCAGCAATGCCCCAGCATCATTTACAGAATGACAGAAGAAATAAAAACAAAACAATAATAAAACATTTACTTGGTTCATCTGATCGCAAACTTTCACAGGCTGTGTTCTATTTTACTAATGGGTATTGTAAACATTTGCAATCTAAGTTCACATTTTTCACATTTTTATTTCTTGCGAGCTTAAATCGCAACAGATATTGCTCATTTTGTTAGCAGTTCTCAGTTACCTGGTTACGGATGTGTGTTTAAAATTTCAGCTCAATCTATTTGGCCGTTCGGCCGTATGAGCCCGGACAGACAGACATTTAACATACATACATACATTTTACATACATACATTGGACAATGCTCACGGCCAAGGCCCGATCGAGTAGAGCGTAACAGAATCCTCATTCGCTTCGCTCACTCGTCTAAAAATACAATCCAGAAATTACAAAATCTTTCCCGACCATTGAACCCACGTCTCCCACATTTCGGCTATAAGGGCGCTTTAGCCAACTCGACTAGGGAAATGCCAAAGTCGTTGTTAGACGAGTGAGAGAGTCATGTGTTGAGTACGCGGGAACATTTGCATTTAAGTTTGATTATAATATTCGTTTAAATAATAGGGTATTTAAGTTTAGGTCATAGTTTAGGCCATAATGCTCCACTGTAGCCTATGATAGGCTAGGGAGGCCTAAGGTAGGGGGAAGAAAAGGAATGTTACCGGGTACTCAACACATGGCTCACTCACTCGTCTAACAACGACTTTGGCGTTTCCCTAGTTATACTACAAATACCTATGTTCCTATTTGCCCCATGTATTTTTAATGCACCTACCTTGCTTCTTATAATGCTTGTTCCTTAGCTATTGCCCCAAAATGTTGGGGTAATAAGGAACAATATGCGCGTGTAGAAATAAAATCATTGCATCTAAAATAACACATGCATGCAAAATATTTAATTTTATTAAGAAAGCCAATGTTTCCGTGTATCTGATACCACTATTATTATTATTATTATTATTATTATTATTGGATGAGCGTAGCGAGCGAAGCGAGTGAAGCGAAGACTTCAATTTCACTGACCCCCCAAAAAATTTAGCTCGGGTGTTTTTTTTTTGTTTGTATTTTTGTCTGTTTGTTCGCTCTCTACCGGGCGAACGGCATATGCGATCTTGATGAAAATTTGAGAGGACCTTCGAAATCTCTGAACTTAGACTTGCCACGTTTTTGGGTACAATCGAAGAAATATTTCTCATTAATATCGTACTTTTACGATTTTTTTCGATTTTTTGTGCGATATTTTTGTACCATTTGGGCCAATTCTGACCAAACGGGTGGGGCTACAACGTTCATATTATACATGGACATTAAGGTTATGGTGATGTAGTACATTTTGAAAGAAAAAGTTGAAAAAGTTAGCCAGAATCTATAGAAATAAAGCTTTTAATATAAGTTTTTTGATTTTTTGTGCGATATTTTCGTGCCATTTGGGCCAATTCTGACCAAACGGGTGGGGCTATACAACGTTCATATTATACATGGACATTAAGGTTATGGTGATGTAGTACCTTTTGAAAGAAAAAGTTGAAAAAGTTAGCCAGAATACATAGAAATAAAGCTTTTAATATAAGTTTTTTACGGTAAATAATACCAATTGACAAGAAACAATAGAAACTTGACAACAATCACCTAACGCAAACTAAAAACTTTAAAAAGCTCATCCATCAACGCGGCGGGACTTTAGCGTTTTCCTAGTTATTATTATTATTATTATTATTATTATTATTATTATTACTATCACTGCCTCCTAGATGTTCGTCGTGGCTCCTCGTTACCTGCCTGTCCACGCGCACAGTGTTAATTGTTGTCCAAAGCGCTAGTTACCGTCCCCAAGAGCTTTCTTTTGTTTTTGATGTTGTTGTCACATTAAATGTCATCTTTCATGTATTTTACTGTTAAATCCAACTAATTGAATGTTTTAGATCGTATTTTGTATACGTACATCACTTATCATGGTTTGCAGAATAGTAATATACCAATTTGTCTAGTTATATTATGCTGGTAATTAAACAAAAAGTAGATATTGATAACTTTGTTGTTTGATAATATAAGGCAAGGGCTAATAGGCATGTTATTTTTATCTATAGGGCCTATGCCTCCTATTCCTAATCATATTAAAAATCAATAGGCTTAAGTAGCCTATTTGGGCCCTAGTCTTGACTAGGCGGACGAGCTAAACAATATTACTTTCCACATGCTTTCCATCAAGCAGCGGCGCGTGATAAGGGGGAGTCTGGGGGGGGGGGCTGGGTGGCACAATTTCCTTATTTCCCTGTAGTTCATGCAAAGAAAGGCTTACTTGTTTTAGATAATGGCATCCCGGTATCTTACAACTTCTTGCACGCACCATTGCCTATTATGAAGAAAAATATAGCTCAACTCTGGCATGATGACATTTGAATCGTATGCAGATCGTATGTAAACAACGAAAACAAAAGAAAGCTCTTGGGGACGGTAACTAGCGCTGTGGGAAAAAAGTGCGAATTGTCTTCAACAATCAAACCATGTTGCATGGACAGGCAGGGAACGAGGAGCCACGACGAACATCTAGGAGGCAGTGATTATTATTATTATTATTATTATTATTATTATTATTATTATTATTATTATTATTATTATTATTTCAAATTTAAGGCTTTCGCGGCCCGGTAAATAATTAACACAATTTATTGGTCGGGACATTTCGCCGCGTCGAATCTGCTTTAATTGCTTTTGACGTTTCAGCCCAACTGTGTGGGCTATCCTCAGAAAAACAAGATATTAATTCTAAAAACTTACTACTTCCGGTTTCGAATACAGACCTTCTCGTCCTCCCTGTCCCAGAACTGGATCAGCCCCAAGAAAGTGGAGTCCGACGAAGTGATCGTATACGTACCAGAAACTCTCAAATGTGATATTTTGGTCTTCATAAGAATGTAACGCATGTTTATAGAAGGCGGGGCCTGGTCATGGTAACTGTTTGTTTTGTGATTTTGTTTTTCTATGTAACGCCTTGTCTGGGCTTTTATTTTTGTAAGTTTTTAGAATTAATATCTTGTTTTTCTGAGGATAGCCCACACAGTTGGGCTGAAACGTCAAAAGCAATTAAAGCAGATTCGACGCGGCGAAATGTCCCGACCAATAAATTGTGTTAATTATTATTATTATTATTATTATTATTATTATTATTATTTATTTTTCTGTTCAACATTACATTTACATGGATGTGTTACAGAAAGGGGACAAGAAACGAGCCGCAGCGACCCATACAGTAGCTATGTCTTGTCCCCTGGACTTAATTCTAATTTGTTTCTAATGAGTGATAATGATCGATGAGAACATTAATTAGTGAATAAGTGAATGAATGTATTTACATTGTTGCACAAATGAGATGCATCCCTAACTATTATTATGAATTATATTAAATTAAAATACTAACTTAAACAGGCGACATAAGCCAGTCCATATTCGAGTCATTGTCCGTGTGTACATAGCGGTTCGTCATAAGTTGAGTAAGTGTGTGAAATAAATACATATGGTATTTAAATAAGGAGATGACTGGTAGATGAGAGATGATTTTGTGAGATTGTTTATGATATGTGATTATTATGAGAAATGAGTTTTAACTGCCGATTTTTGAAGTGTGTTGCGGAATCACATTGTCGGCGTATGCTGTGAGGCAATGCATTCCATGTTGTAGCGGATCTGTGGAAAAATGATTTTTGATAGGCTGCAGTGCGACAGGTTGGAGGTCTTAGATAGACGCCCTGCCCTGTCTATTGCCTCTTCCCAGGTGGACGTACCTGTACTCCACTTCCAGCCATTTTAGTGGGTCAAGGTCTATTGTCTTGCGAAAACTATTTGTAAGAAAAAGTGTGTCAGTTTGTTTAATGATATTGTTTATTGTTGGAATTTTGCATTTTGTACGTCTTATTGTTGCACTCTTTTCATGGCCCAGAATGAATTTAGTTGCTCGGTTTTGTATTTTTTCTAGAGTTAAAAGATTTGATTCAGTTGTGGGATGCCATGCGGGGATGCCATATTGAATTATTGGCCGCACTAAAACATTTATAATATGTTTTTTCTAGTTATAATAATAATTCATAATAATTAAATTGAGATCATAGGTCAACTTACACAAATTTGTTCCTAATTACCCCAATCTCCCCTATATTACGATTTACAAAGAACATTTTTTAAATGTTGGAAAGCTCGTTTTTGGGTATTTTTTACCAAAAAAATTACACTTTTATTTTGGACCCCCCCCTCCCTCCCCCCCTCCCCCCCAACCGAACAAGTTCCGAATTTGATAGGCTAGTTCAAAATAAGAACTGATGTAGGCCTAGGCCTAATATTAATGAAATGTAACCGAATTGGCTAAATGAGCCATCAAATAAATACATTACATACATTACAGTATAAAAGGCCTACTTGTTTGTGTGTTTTCAGGAGTTTGGAGCCCACAAACTATTTTTGGCAATGTCGAGTCCAGTTTTTGAGGCAATGTTTTTCGGAGGCATGGCCGAAAAAAATAACCCAATACCTATTCTGGATGTTCAGCCTGATGCATTTAAGGCATTACTGCAGTACATGTACACTGATGCTATCAACCTTGAGTCCTTTGACCAGGCGTGTGAGTTGTGCTATGTGGCAAAGAAGTACATGCTGCCTCATCTGGTAGAAGAATGTACTAAGTACATCTGGCAAGACCTTTTCCCAAAGAACGCGTGTCGAGCATACGAATTTGCCAAACTTTTTGAGGAGCCCGTACTTATGGAGAAATGTCTAAATGTAAGCATTCTTGTACATAGGCCTAATTATGTGTAGGTAGGGTATTTGAATACAGCCTAGAGTAGAGAGTCTATTTAGGGCAAGTCAACTGGTGAATAAATAAGTAGGCCTACTATGACATTGTGGTTGTACAGATTTTTATGGATTTAACATCAATATTTTGTTTTACTTTTATGTTTGACCTACATTAATAATTATGCATACGGTAGGCTTGATAGCTTGATGAGCTTGAGAATGGCTGCAAGGAGAACTAACTGAAACATAGGCCTACAGCCACAGGTAAGTAGTAGGCTAAATAATGTAATAATAAATAATAGGCTATATGCATTTTTGGGAATGCAAAATTAATGTTCAACCCCTTTATTATACATTCTTAGATAGATCTCGACCCTACATTAATTTATTTTTAAACCTGATTTCAGATAATCAGTTCTGAGACGGAAGCCGTGTTGGGTGACCGTAGCTTTGAAGACATAGAACAGACAACGCTGGTGTCAGTTCTCGAGCAAGAGGAGCTAAATATTCACTCGGAGCTGCAACTCTTTGATGCTGCCTTGCGTTGGGCAGACAGGGAATGCATACGGAAAGGTACCTACCTACCTAGGCTAGGACATATCATGTTTGATTCTGGATTGATTCTTTATTGCATGTTAAAATTCACATTTTACAATTATTGGGCAGGCCCCCAATGAGCCTAGCGGCTCGCTATAGGGGCTTTCAGCAATGGATTACAAACGGGGAGAGGTGAAGCAAGCCAAGATACATGAAATATGAAATTTAAGGATTTGCAACATTTTTTAAGACACTATAAAGTATGAACTAAATTGAGCTACTCTAATATATGTTAAGAAATTAAATTAAAGTACAAAAGTCAGTAGAAATCTGAAATTAGGGTTACCATAAGTGTCTCAGCAAAAAAGAGGACATTTCGTTCACAGACATTCGCGGACTACAAGGGGTCTGGGGCGGAGCCCCAGCCGCCAGAGGCGAAATTTTTTTTCGACATTTTTACCGTCATTATAGCGTTTAGAGCGATCTGAACAAGGGTCAAAGGGAAAGGGCAGTGGTGCCGACGCCTTTTAAATTGTGGGGGTTTTTTTTTAAATGAACACTACATTTTATGACAAAACTTAAGACAAGTCGCCTAGGCCTACAAACACTTCCTTACGTACGCCGTACGACGTGGACACAAGGCACGAAAACGTACGGAAATGGTAACTAAATCACGTGATAGTACACTGCTTGCTGCACAGCCTGGCGTGTTGTGACACGCTCGGACACGCTCGGACATGATCGGCTGCTCGTATTCGGCGATTTACGGTCGGTGGATGGTAAGTGAAGGGGCGGAAGGGTGCGCATGCTCCTCTGCATGGAATTAGGTGAAATAACCGGACATTTTGCATTATTTTGAAAAAACCGCCCGACCGCCCGACAGACATAAAAAAGAGGACATGTCCGGCTTTACTGGCGGACGTAATGGTAACCCTATCTGAAATGAGTATGTGGAATTTAGCCAATTGGCTCTATGCATGACATTAAGCATTTTTTTTTTTTTTAGGCCTAATGGAGACTTAATAATTATTCCTAAGTTATAATATCCCTATGTAGTTATTGTAGTGAGTAACGAGTATTAATCCTCATTGTTTCCAGTTACTATGTGGCTGTATTTAAAAAGAGAAAAAAAAAAACTTATAACTTACAGCTGAATAAATGTAGACAAGGGTTAAGAAAACAATTGTAACACTAAGTGTATAATTGAATACAAATATTATGCTACCTACCTATTTACATCATGGTATTTTACCATTAAGTCTATGCCATATGCATTTTGGGGGGGGGGGGGGGGGGGTGTCGAAACAAAAACGGACAGTCTGCCGACTGTTCACATATTTATATTTATATATATTACCAATGGATTAATTAATCAGAAACAATCTGAAGCCTAGGAGAGTGTTCAGTTTTAGTCCCCTAGCGCCAGGGCCTGGATTCTTCAAGCCGCCTAACTACGAGATCTGTCTTAGTGCTAAGACGTTCCTAACTAAACACTGCTAGACATTTTTAACTAAGACGTTCCTAAGACTCCTAGTTAGTCACTCCCTATTCTTCAGTTGCCTAAGAAATCTCAGACGTTGTCCTAAAATTAAGACAAAGTAGCATTACGTCATAGAATGCGTCATCAATTTTGACATTTTGGACCAATAAGAGTAATTATAAAAGCGCGCGAAATTTGAATTTTTCTTCTGGTAGTCAGGTTTGTTGCCGTATATAGTGAGGGCATTTAGCAGAAGAATAGTGCACAATGTAATACTATTTTACCTAAGTAGAAAAAATCGGAAATTTTCCGCTCTTTCATTTAAAAACATCCTAAAAATATAAAATGGTAACTTTGAGCGGTGCAGGGCTGCCCAAAGATTAAAAAAATCACAATTTTTTTGATAAGCGAAAATAGATGTGAAACGGGACTGGTAAAATTGGGAATTTTCCGCTCTTGACACAAAAACACAATATTAAAAAATTCGGGGATAATTTTTCGGTCACAGGGGTAACCAAAGTGCGGAAAGTCAAAATATACAGATTGCCGGAATAATGGTGCAATAGGACTACACTAATAGGAAATTTTCCACTCTTTCCGGCAAAACAATTTAAAAATACTCAAGATAGTTAACTTTTGGCCCCCAGGGCTATCCAAAGTGGGAAAGGACTTACCTAACTTGGATAACTCTGGGGGGGCCAAAATTCCATCCGATCATTTAAATATGGTGTTTTTTATGAAAGAGCGTACATTTCTAGATGAGTCCTACAGTCCAACTTGGCCCATTAGCCTATTCCTTATATGTAAATTTTACTTTTACCACTTGGTTTAGCCTAGGGATCAAATTACTGCCGGCAATTAAAAAATGTTTTTTTTTTGAAAGAGTGGAAAATTCAGCTTTACTAGTCCAATATTCAATCTCAAAATTTGGAAATTTTAATCACCCCCTGACAGCCCACGCCCAAGTTACTATCAGATTCCTTTGGAATGGTTGGTTTTTATGAGAGAAAGGAAATTACTGTTCAGAATTTTCTCTACTTTGACCGCCCTGGACCAAAAGTACAATCATTGTATTTGAAGATAGTATTAAAGTGTAAACAATGGTATATTTGCCAACCAAAAGAATAATTGGTAACCCAGTAACCTAACAGTCCACATAATACCTAATAAAATCTTGCATTTTCGGTTACCATGCTAAAATTTGACATGGTGGGAAAATAATAAATGATAGTTTATACCCTCGGTAGGCAAGCGATATTCATCCCTAATAAAATACACTTAACCACTCCTTAAAATAGGAATGTGGTGTGGCTGGTATCTCTTATAATTTTATGATTATTTAAATTTAACTCTTAATTATTTTTAACATATTTTAGTTCAATCAACCTACTGTCTTTCCACAATCACTCCCCCCCTCCCAACCACTTCCACCACACCTTATTGTGTACGTGTGGGGTGGAGGGGGGGGGGGTAGCCACATCATGAATTGACTAAATATTATTTTCTAATAATTATACCACACAATAATGAGGAATAAACAAATATATTCTATTAATTGTTTAATTTAATTTTGCCATTTTTTGCAATACTCCCTCCCACCTTCAGTAATTTGGGGGGGCAATAGATTGACAAATTTAATAACTTTTAAAATACTATTAAATTATAAAATGTCTATGTATCAAAGATAGAATTTTTTTCTCACATTTCCTCTTAACATGGGAATGGGTATATATCGTACCATCTCATTATGATTACTTATTAACAAAACCAAATTACATTTCAACATGTTTTGATCCTACCCAAATGTCCCTTCTACAACCACTTTACTCCACCATCACCAACACTTATAGTTACATGAATGGCCGCACTTATAGTGGTTACCAATAATTAAATTTGTCATGTGGTAGATTGTAGATAGTAATAGTATGAACAATAATAAAATAATAAAAAATAATAATAGTTTTACTGGGTCATTTGATATGACACCCCTGCTCTATTCTATACATTATAATGATTCAATGACTCATTGAAATAATGTACTTACATGTATGGTTATGGTCCAATCAACCTACTCTGTCTCTTTACAACCCCCACCCCCTAATGTTGAATTTTAAATTTTTACTAGAGTAATCAGCATAACCAGGTGACTTTACCACATGTTGCCAATAGTTTCTACACATTTCCCTTTAATACAGACCCTATTAATGACTACTATTCATTTGAACACTTTGTGTCATAAGTGAACAGAAAATCAATAATGTTTATCAAATCCCCTACTTGACATGATGTACAATTTGTTTTGGATAGGGGTTACACAAACTCCCGAACACCTTGCACATTAGGGACTTAACAACAATTTATAATAATGTTACTACAGGTAGAGCATGTACTTTGTAAACTGGTTTTAAACTTTCAATTATATTGTTTACAATTTCAACATTATAATCATAATAATTATCATCAAACATTAATTTGACATGTAGCTTTACAGTAGGCCAAATATTGTCTTAACTAGGTATATGAGATGATATTTCCATGTATATCATAATTTTATATTTTGTTTATATTGTTTTATAGTCACTATGGAATATTCATCATTTATTAATTTTTATATTATATGCAGACTACATTATTAAAATGTAAAGTAAATTTTTATGGTTGGTTAGTAGTCTCTATTTGATATTGAATAATAATGTTCTTTCATTGTTAATTTTTCTCAACTTCCTCTGAAATTTTTGCAGTTTAGTAAAATTAAATTTTACTGTAGCAAACAACAATAAAGGTGATTAAAATTTCAAAACGGAATTAGTAGGCCTATAGGGTGAAATTATTTGAACACTTAGGGCCTACTGCAGGGTATCACTAGCTACCATCAGGAACATTTTCTTACATATTTTTTTTAAAAAATTGTAATTTGTAACTAATTTTTTTCACTGATCCTTCTCCTATATTCTGTCAAAGAAGGCTTAAGGTAAAAACAAAAAATGATGTAAATGCATGAAAACATTAGGTATGCATAGGTACTCATTTATGAATCATATTAGTCCCATCCGTAACAAACACATCACCAATAATTTGAATCAAAAATCTCAGTTTTTTAACCAAATTTTACAGTGGATAGGCATAGGATGGTACTACATGGTATGTACCTTGGTACTACCTTGTTAAAAGGAAATTGCTATTATACATGTGTCCTATCTACTCCAAATAACCCATTGAGTATTTATGACAATATGGCCATGAGGGGCCCCGAGTTTTCAAAAATACAACGCGAAACAATTTAATTTTACTTTCTTAATACAAATTTAAACTTTAGAGTACCGGTAGTTACTACAGTGCTTACTACCCTACTAATATCCACTAATTCAAAGTAGTTGACAATGATTTTTCTATATAATTTGCTTAGCCCTATTTTATTCTGTCTTTGTCACGGGGGAAGACGGATGGTGTAACTGTAAAATATAGTGTGTGGACATTGCATTGGAAGTGGGTTCAATTTGTTGTAGGCCCTATTCATGCTGGTTGTTTGGTAGGCCTAGTTATTTTTTGGTAAACACAGGTTTAGACTCTACAAATGTGCTTATCTTAACATGATTACTATTACTAACCAATCAAATTATCATTTAAGCAAATATGTAGATATACCTGCCTATATACAGGAGAACGCAACCCTTACAATTATGAATGTTAAAATATGTCATGTAGGAACAATATTTTACAAGGTAAATAATGTTTTAATCTGGATCAGATGGCAGGATCATAGCTGGTACCTTTGGGGCCCCTCCAGCTCCCACTCCAGTCCCACAGAGACTTCCCAATGAATCTCTTCACTTCCGTTAAAAATTTTCTTCTTGTCCACATTACAGAGTGATTCTTAATATTATCTTTATTTTACCATAGAGATTAATAGGTACCAACCTATTAATCTCTATGATTATACTAAATTATCCTGCTATTATATCTACCTTACCTACTACATATTCACTAAATATGGCAGAATGTAAAATTGTTTTAATTATACCTTGTTAGAAATAAATAAAAGGATGCAGTTTACCTAGGGCCTACTGCTGCCAGTAGGTTTCACCGCTCATAGTCATAGAAGTAGGGCCTACTGACTTAATTGATTGAAACTAAATACCTACACTGAGATACAACAAGCATATTAATAATATGCTTAATCTTTTCACTCGGTTAGCAGCAGCCGCGAATGATCAATATACGAAAGATCGCTTTGCGGTTTGTAATGAATTAATGAGTTAAGACTTGTTTTATAAAATGTACTCTATATGAAGTAGGCATCATAGGCCTACTTTAAAGCCTAAGCCTAGACATAGCTGTAGGTGAAGCCTAGAGCCCAGGTTCGGACAGTTGTTAGCCATAAGCCAAGTCATAGGCCTAGGCCTAGGGACTAGGGCAATCGTACCAGCCGCGTTGGCCAAGACGACATTTAGGCCTAGCTTAGCTAGCCCAGAGGCCTATTAGCAAACCTATGTAGGCCTATAGCCAGTAGGCTACAAGTAGGGCCTACAGTAGGCTAGGCCTACCTAAAGTTACAGCTTAGGGGCTAGCCTAGGCCTAGGCCTTCAGATTGGATTAGATCCCTCCCTGGGGATAGGCTAGCTAGGCCTTGGCCTATAGCCTCTCTGCATTTTCATTTCAATTAGTGATTTACTGTGAGGGCCTCATTTACCTATATTTCTCTAAAAAATCCGATTGATAGATGAAACTAGGCCAGCCATAGCCTACATAAGGTCCCGCAACTCTTGCAAGGCAAATGCTTAGCTCTAGCCCCCTACCCTAGGCCATAGGACCTAGCCTTTTTAGGTCTCTAGGCGTATAAAGCAGATATGAATAACGTACGGATTAGTTCTATACCGTTTGCATTGATTTATAATTGTGGAATTACCAAAACTACGTTTTTTTAAAAGAAAGAAAACGTAAGGATGGCTAGGGAGCTAGCCGAATAGTGCCAAAACGCGTTCATTCCACTGGTCTCATTCTCGTTTACGTCCCCGTAGCGTCATGATATCCAGACGTAGGCTAGTGCATCCGGAAATAGCGAGCGCACGATCGAGACTCGCGAAATCTGGGAATGAGAACAAGAATAGGATAAGTACACCTGATACTTGTTCTAGTACTAGAAAATGGCGGCGGTTTACGAACTAAGTCCCGTAATAAAATACATAAATAAATTATAGATAAAATATGAAGCAATCTAAGTAACAAGAACAGGAACATCAGACCAAGAATAAGAACAAGACCAAGTAATGAGACCAGAAACGGCAAAGAACACTATCCGGTTTAGGTCCATAGACGCGCGGCCAAAAAGCTGTGACCTATCTTGTTGCACGTCTCAGGAGTGCCTAGCGATAGGCACTTTGAAGAATAAACAGCTAAGATTTTTCAGGAATACCGATCCGTGTCACTAAGTAGCTAGAATGACTTAAGAGTGTCCAGTTAAGACAGTCGTAGTAGGCGTTTTGAAGAATCCAGGCCCTGTTTGTTTTGAGTCAAAGCTATTGATGATCTGTGCATTTCTTGTTTCCTAAATACCAACACAAAATCGACACAACTTTTCATCTTCGAAGAAGCAGGACCAGGACAATTTACTTACTTGGGACTCCTTATAGGATTCAACATATGTCTTACACCAACTTCTGGCCATCCATGTGTTAAATCAGGGGCTGGCAACATGGCCCGGTCCGCGAGCCTTATTTTGGGACTCTCTATAAAGTATTTAGTTAGTTTTCTCCAATATATACTCACAAACAAAGTTTCCACCAATTAAAGGTGATTAAATACAGCACGAATATATGTAAACATAACAATTGACTCAGAAAAACTGCACCAGGTTCAATTATCATTGAGATGTCGAGAGTTCCGCAAGTAAATTACACACAGAGAACAGGGGCACAAAAACATAGAAGTGTTCAAGAAACAAAGACAAAACCAAAAAAAAAACTTATCCCCTATTCATACTAAAACAAGTCGTTCTTAAGGTAACCCTTTCCGGCCCAGGCGGTGCTATATGGACCCAAAACGTTTTTTAAAATTTAATCCGGGTAAATTAATAGTTTTTTTAAAATTAAACCATTTTTTGCAAAAATAAAAAAATACATTTTTCCATGCAAAATTGAAATATGCAAAAATATTGGGTTCAATAAGTTTTAAGGGAATTGTTCAAATTGAATTTGTGCTTAAAATGATCTTTAATAAAAAGCCAATATAACATTTGTTAAAAAAGCAATTCACACCAAAATGACTAGAAAAGATAAAGATTGAATTAATTGCCTAAAATGACTTAATTCAGACCAATAAACTTTGGGCTTAAAAAGATTACAGTAGACAGAATAGTACATCAGTCTGTGAGAAAAAAAAATGGTTAGTATGATTAAGCAAAAACTGTTTTTTTGTGCATTTTCAAATGACATTCTAGTTGAATCATATACTCAAAAATCTAATTATCGGTTGGTGATTGAAATATCCCCGAAAAAACATACGTCAGAAATAAACCTATGTTTAACAAGAGGTGCGATGTGCAACGTGACATGAGATATAAAGTAATCGCTCTATGAAACTAATTCCCTCTTCACAGCATATCCACTTCACAATCTCTGCGCACCTTTTTAACCTGAGCTACTTTTCCCTTACCCCGGTTCCAATTACACTTCCATATTCAAGGATGGAGCGTACAAGTGAACATACACACTAGCTTTGATTTTAGGTGAAAACTCATTTAACAAATTTGTTTTAACTAGGAAAACGCTAAAGTCCCGCCGCGTTGATGGATGAGCGTTTTTGTAAGTTTTTAGTTTGCGTGGGACCACTTTTCCTTTGCAAGTGCTTTGTGAATGCATTGTAGGTGACTGTTGTCAAGTTTCTATTGTTTCTTGTTAGTTGTTATTTTAAACCTCAAAAAACATATTTTAAAACCTTTATTTCTATGCATTCTGGATAACTTTGTCAACTTTTGCAACTTTTTCTTTCAAAAGGTACTACATCACCATAACCGTAATGTCCATGTGAAATATGAACGTTGTTGCCCCACCCGTTTGGTCAAAATCGGCCTAAATGTGACGAAAATATCGCACTTAAAGTAAAAAAATTCATATTAAAACCTTTATTTCTATGGATTCTAGCTAACTTTTTCAACTTTTTCTTTCCAAAGGTACTTCATCACCATAACCTTAATGTCCATGTGAAATATGAACGTTGTAGCCCCACCCGTTTGGTCAGAATTGGCCCAAATGGCACGAAAATATCGCACTAAAAATCGAAAAAAATCGTAAAAGTACGATATTCATGAGAAATATTTCTTCGATTGTACCCAAAAACGTGGCAAGTCTAAGTTCAGAGAAAACGAAGGTCGTGTCAAATTTTCATCAAGATCGCATATGCCGTTTGCCCGGTAGAGAGCGAACAAACAGACGGAAAAACAAACAAAAAAAAAACAACAAAAAAACAACCGAGCTAAATTTTTTGGGGGGTCGGTGAAATTGAAGTCTTCGCTTCGCTCATCCAATAAATTATTGCATTAGAAAATATAGTTACTAGGCCGCATCGCAAACGCTTTTTCCAGTCGCGTTGATGGATGAGCTTTTTAAAGTTTTAAGTTTGCTTGGGATATCTTTACTTTTGCAAGTGCTTTGTTTTGCTGCCTACGCATTGTAGGTGAATGTTGTCAAGTTTCTTTTGTTTCTTGTCAATTGGTATTATTTACGTAAAAAACTTTATTTCTATGGATTCTGGCTAACTTTTTCAACTTTTCTTTCAAAAGGTACTACATCACCATAACCTTTAATGTCCATGTATAATATGAACGTTGAAGCCCCACCCGTTTGGTCAGAATTGGCCCAAATGGCACGAAAATATCGTACAAAAAACCAAAAATCTTATATTAAAAGCTTTATTTCTCTCGATTTTGGCTAACTTTTTCAACTTTTTCTTTCAAAATGTACTAAATCACCATAACCATAATGTCTATGTATAATATGAACGTTTTAGCTTCACCCGTTTGGTCAGAATTGGCCCAAATGGCACGAAAATATCGCCCAAAAAATCAAAAAAAATCGTAAAAGTACGATATTCATGAGAAATATTTCTTCGATTGTACCCAAAAACGTGGCAAGTCTAAGTTCAGAGATTTCGAAGGTCCTGTCAAATTTTCATCAAGATCGGATGTGCCGTTTGCCCGGTAGAGAGCGAACAAACAGACGGAAAAGCAAACAAAAAAAAACAAAAAAAAAAAAAAAAAAAAAAAAAAAAAAAACACCCGAGCTAAATTTTTTGGGGGGTCGGTGAAATTGAAGTCTTCGCTTCGCTCATCCAATTAATTGTTAATTATACACCTGTAAAAGGATAATATTAAAACCTTTATTGCTATAAATTTTGACCAACTTTTTCAACTTTTTCTTTCAAAAGGCACTACATCACCATAATCTTTATGTCAATGTAAAATATGAACGTTGTAGCCCCACCCGTTTGGTCAGAATCGGCCCAAATATTGCGAAAATATCGTAGTAAAAACCGAAAGAAAAATCGTGAAAGTTACATTTCTATGAGAAAGATTTCTTCAAAATGTATCTTAAACTAGGAAAACGCTAAAGTCCCGCCGCGTTGATGGATGAGCTTTTTTAAAGTTTTTAGTTTGCGTGGGATATCTTTACTTTTGCAAGTGCTTTGTTTTTCTGCCGACGCATTGTAGGTGATTGTTGTCAAGTTTCTATTGTTTCTTGTTAATTTGTTATTATTTAACGTAAAAATCTTACATTAAAAGCTATATTTCTATGGATTCTGGCTAACTTTTTCAACATTTTCTTTCAAAAGGTACTACATCACCATAACCTTAATGTCCATGTATAATATGAACGTTGTAGCCCCACCCGTTTGGTCAGAATTGGCCCAAATGGCACGAAAATATCGCACAAAAAGTCAAAAAACGTATATAAAAGCTTATTTCTCGATCGCTAACTTTCAATTTTTCTTTCAGAAAGCAACATCCATTACCTTATGTCATGTGAAATATGAACGTTATCCCCACCCGGAAAATTCCTGCTTCACTTTCAATTTTTTTTTTTTTCCCAAAGGGAATCAATCACGCAAATTACCATATGTTCC